>JBAIZL010000002.1:271778154-271920654 GCA_036971475.1 Prosapia bicincta | reverse complement strand
TTCCTTACTCTCTGGATCGTACTCGAAACACCAAGTTTCATCACCAGTGATAGTACTGTCCAAGGTGTCAATCTGTTCATCACTTTCCAATACTTCATGAGAAAGTTGCACACACATTTGCTTTTGCTCATCAGTCAAACCCTTCGGGACCTATTCGTGCACACTTTCCGCTTTGCCAATTTTTCGGTTACGATTTCCCGCACATTTTAATAAGTTAAATTTAACTCCTCACTAATCTCACAGAAACTAGAGCGATGGTTAATGTTATAAAATTCACGTATTTGCGTCGTATGAAGGCCTCTCGGGTCGCTGTTCATCTTCGGGGTCCTCTCGGCCTTTCTTGAACGCCTTGTGCCATACATTTATCTGGGCCCTAGTACATTTCCCCCCATATACCCGATTTTTTTGGCCGCTTGCCAGACATTACGCTCGGAAAGTCTTATTAGTTTTCAATCGCACCCTATATATATATATATATATATATATATATATATATATATATATATATATATATATATATATATATATATATATGATATGTGTGTGTGTGTGATATTTAACATTGTCCATTATTATCCGCGTGCCTGCGTGCAAGTTATTTAACATTGTCCATTTTTATTCCGTTACACTGACTTGATAGAGTTATTAAATGTTATTGTAAACAATTATTTCACCATAAAGTGAGATGAATTTTTACCTTATGATTCAACTTCACCTTATGATGAGACTCCTTTCGGTCATAAGGTAAAAATTAATTGCACTTAATAGTGGAATAATTGTTTACATTAACATTTAATAACTCTCTCTTTCTCTCTGTCTGTCTGTAACTCTTTCTCTCTCTCTCTCTTGTGATATTTCACTTTGTCCATTATTTTTTCGTTGCACTGACTTTATATATTTATATTTATATATAATAACATAAAGTACGAGGCTTTAGAGTAAATTCAGTTAGTTGCTAAAATAATTATCTGTAGGATTAGCAAAGAAAGACAGAAATAGTTTGTAAGTGCCGACAAAGCAGGTACCATTTCATTATCCTTTTCCAGGAAAGCTATAAACTGTGTGCCGGCAATTTGACAATAGAAGGGTCCAAACTTATTAAGACAGGAAAATCTACTGACCAATATAACCTGGGAAAATAACTCGGTACCGTTAAGTTAGGCTAATTGTGGAACTGTGGGAAACTACAAGGAACATATTGGTAGAGGGAGGATTAGGGATTTTCAATAAAAACTAAATGATCAGGAGAAGTAGGAGGAAGTTTTGAAGGGAACTCGAGAAGAAGGCAGATGAATTGGTCGGGACAAGGATGGGAGTGTTGTAAAAAGAATAAATTGTTAAATAGGTAATAGCGACCCGAGAGCAACAATAATATTTTAATACTGAGTTTATTATCTTTGTTATGTTATTTATTAGAAATCTAAAGCCTCAAAAATACACCTTTTATAATTGTAATGTTAGTTAAGATATCAATCCTGTCACTGCAAAATATTAATATAAATTTGGTATAATGTGTAAAGAAATAAATGTAAGTGATGTTTAAAATTTTTTAAGATTGTTAATTCTTTATAAACCTGAAGGTGTGACATTAGGTAGGTAAGGTAAATAAATAACATTAAAAATAAATTATAATTATAACAAAAGTTAAGTTATAATATATATATATATATATATATATATATATATATATATATATAAAGAACAAAAGTCAAAATACAAATACAAGAATTATATTTGAATTTACAATTCAAAGCTTTTCGTTGGCTAACAGTACCAACATCATCAGGAATATTAAACAGTAGGAGGCTCGCTCTTCTACTGTTCTTGGGTTCACCTTGTCAATGCTGGATGAGATTCTAGCGAAACGTCGGAACTGCGAATTTATGGACTGCAGAATGAACGGATGTACTCCAGATAGTAACTATTCATCATATTTTTCCATCTGTGAAGGAATACGTATCAGCATATATATATATATATATATATATATATATATATATATATATATATATATATATATATGAAGTTAATATATTACTATTGTAAGTAATTTTATCCACCATTAAGTGCAATAATTTTACCTTGAGTGATGAGGCACCTTTCGGTCAATTGACCATTGTCGAATCACTCTCTCTCTCTCTCTCTATATATATATATATATATCGATATTGATATTTTACGTTGTCCATTATTTTTCCGTTGCACTGGCTTTATGAAGTTGATATATTACTATTGTAAATACTTTTATCCACCACTAAGTGCAATAATTTTACCTTGTATGATGAGGCATCTTTCGGTCACTTGACCATTGTTGAATCACTGATTATTTTTCTGGTGTAGATGTTCGGTCCGTGATGTTGGTATTTGTTGACGTTACACGCATTTTCTCTTGATTTGCCTGTATAATGTTTTTATATAGTATGTCTTCTGTATATGTGGTCTGTAGTTTCATTAAATTGTTGTGTGTGTGTTTATAAATGTGGTATTTTTCTAGTGAGTAATTCTATTGGGTTGTTATTTATTTCAAGTATGGTTAGGTTATTTTCGTAGTTGGTTATTTCATGTTTATGTGATATTAGGTGTGCTGCAACATTTGATACTTTTGTATTTTTATTTTTGAATGCTCTGTACTGTTGCTCAAATCTTATTTTAAATGATCTGGTCGTTTCCCCTATATGAAATGTGTTGTAGTCATTACATGTAATTTTGTAAATTCCTGATAGGTTATGTTTTTCTGTATTTGTTTTGTGGTTTGTGTTATTAAGATATTTTATTATTTTGTTGTTTGGTTTGTATGTTGGAGTGTAGTATTCTTTGTTGTATATATTTGTTAATTTTTCTATTTTGTAATTGGTGTATTTATATTTTAGGTAGGTTTTTTTATTTTTATTGTTTTTGTGTTCAGGTTGTGTTGTGTTGAGGTTAGGTTTTTTTGTAAATTTATTGTATATGTTTTTTATAAGGTGTTTGTTGTATCCATTTTCTATTGTTATTTTTGTAATGTTATCTAATTCTTCATTTAATTTTTGTTTGTTATCTTGTGTGTATTTTATTGCTTTATTTATCATGTTACTGTAAGTGTTAATTTTGTGTGTCCAAGGGTGGTTAGATTTGTAGTGTATTGTGGTGTTGTTGGAAGTAGGTTTTCTGTGTACTGTAGTTTCTATTTTATTGTTATTTATATTTAAAGTGATGTCAAGATAGCTAATTGTTCTGTTTGTTTCTGTTTCGACAGTGAATTGTATGTTTTCGTTGTATATATTTAGTTTGTTTAGTATTATGTGAATGTTGAGTTGGTATATTACAAGTATATCGTCTACGTATCTTGTCCATAGTAAAATATTATGTGTATTTAGTATAGGTTTAATTATTATTTGTTCAAAGTGTTGTAGATATATTTCTGACATGACTGATGGTATGGGAGATCCCATGGGGAGCCCAGTTGTTTGTTGATAGTATTTATTGTTAAATTGGAAGTAATTTTGGTTACATATGTGTTTTGTTAGTGTTATGATACTATTTATTGTGTTTTCTTTTTCGTTATTGTGTATTAGTTTGTTTTTCATTATTTCTATGGTTTCTTCTATTGGGATACTAGGGTACATGTTAATTATGTCATAACTTATTATTTTTGTGTTGTTTTTGTTTCTATGTTTTTAATTTTATTAATTAATTCGTATTCATTTTTTATATTGTAATGCTCTTGATTTGTATTTTAGATCTTATTATTTTGTCTAGTATTTTATTATGTAGGATGGGGCTGTTTTGAAATTTATTAGTGGTCTAAATGGTGGGTCGGGTTTGTGAATTTTAGGTATGCTTGTTAATATTGGTGCGCATGGTTTGAATGGTTAAAGTCTTGTGTGGTATTTTAATTTATTGTTATAGTTTAGGGTATTTCTGTGTGTGACTATTAGGTTTTTTATTGTATTAAGGTATTTGTTAGTTTGGTCTGGGATTTGTTCGTATTTGCTTTCTTTTATGTGGTTAGTCATTGAATGATGTATTTGGTATTTCCTATTATTACTGGTGTGTTTGTTTATTTGATTTTAATATTAAGTAGTCGTTTTATAGTTTTTCTTTGAGTTTTATAATTTCTTTTTTATTTATATATTGTTTTGGTTTTTTTTGCCGTTTTTATTAGTTTAATTTTATTATTAATGTTGTTTCTTATGTGTTCAGTGTTTTGGTGGGTAATTTTATGGATGTTAGATTCTGTGTCAACTACAGTGAAACCTGTTTAAGCCGGAATCCATTGGAACCGGCATTTTTTTCTGTCTAAGACAGGTTTCCTGCTTATACAGTAGTAGTGTACTGTATGATAGTAATACCATCACGAAACGTTTGCCGAGTCTATTTTTAGCGTTGGGGGTGAGGGTAGGCTGTGGGGATTCTTAGCTATAAGACTATTATTTCTACTGATCAGCTGTATGGCGCTGTACCAACACCACATAGATAACGGACAATTAATTGTCATTATGTCTATATTTGTTCTAATACAGTATTTAATTTAATTATTTATTTCCGATTAAGTACTGACTGTTTATTTCCTCCAGAGATAACACTTCAACATATAAAGCAAGTGTATTTAAATCACAAGAAAACTATCACATTTTAACGTCTAGATAAACGTCATTCAACAGTAATATCGGTTTTCTTGATTGCCTAATGACAGCCCGTAGCCTGTGCCCTGTGACGTCACAACTCGCAAACGTTGTTTTCTAGGTGGTGTTGGCTATGCACACTACAGAAAATGTTAAAACCTATATCACATAATAAAAATCTTACCTTTTAATGCAGCGTCCTTTTATCCTTCTCCACAAAATATTTTTAATAGAAAACTATAAAACTAAAACACATACACTTGTCAACAAAATTTATGAATTAATGATGCAATTTATTTAAAACTATATTTTTCCTCTTAGTGTATTTAGGCTAAATACTGTACATAGTAGGCTTACGTAAAAATAAAAGAAAATCAATTAGGCTTGAAAAAAATCTAGCATTGACTTTTGTTTTAAAAAGTTAGTTTTACTTGCTTGTGTTTCAGTTATTGTTTTTAGTTGTAACAAATGGTGACACATTTCTGGGCTGTTAATACGTACCGCGAAATATTTTAACTCACAAAACCTACATCACATAATAAAAATCTTACCTTTTAATGCAGCGTCCTTTTATCCTTCTCCACAAAACATTTTTAATAGAAAACTATAAAACTAAAACATATACACTTGTCAACAAAATTTATGAATTAATGATGCAATTTATTTAAAACTATATTTTTCCTCTTAGTGTATTTAGGCTTAATACTGTACATAGTAGGCTTACATAAAAATAAAAGAAAATCAATTAGGCTTGAAAAAAATCTAGCATTGACTTTTGTTTTAAAAAGTTAGTTTTACTTGCTTGTGTTTCAGTTATTGTTTTTAGTTGTAACAAATGGTGACGCATTTCTGGGTTGTTAATACGTACCGCGAAATATTCTAACTCACAAATTTTCATTAAAGCCTCGCCAAATGCTTTTATTTTGTTTTCTACGACCGGACCGTCTTCAATTTCTTCTAATTACGATCAATATGACATCAATATGTTTGGCCGTGGATGTTTGTAAACCATTCATTGCGTTATCTTGAAGGAAACGAGTCCTGACACATAGCCTATCGTAAATTATGGATGTTTGTATACCATTGCGTTATCTTGTGCATATCAGCAATCCTTAACGTTGTTACAGAGTTGTCAGAAATAAATACGATCCGTTACAATTAGGGATGGGCCGATTCCGATTCTCGATTCCAGGAATCGTCGATTCTAGGTGGTATCGAGGAATCGTCGATACTCGATTCTTCATCATAAAAGTGTCGATTCCGATTCCTATTTTGTTAACTATTAAAATATGTGTGTGGAGTAATTTATTGGAAAAATAATTATTTACCAACTATGTCTTTTTTAAGTATTAGTTGATTTTAATGAATTAAATGATAAAAGTAAACGAAAATATAACAAAAATATTATTTATGAAGCAACAGCAGTCAAGATCGTAACCATTTCTGGACGTTTGACATCGCTCGTCTCTCTCTCTCTCTCTCTCTCTCACTAGAGCGGGTCCGATACTCTGTCTCTCTCCCCCACGTGTCTTACTGCCACTGATTTATAAATGTCAGAACAAAACACACAAAAAGTACAGTAAAAACTCGATTAACCGTGGCCATGATGATTGAGCGAATAGACGGATAACAGAAACACTGTATTATTCCTCCGAAACTTAACCTCAATAAATTATATTATAGACAGATATCACTCTCACAGTAATGTAATATATTTGGGAGCGAAAAGAAAATAAACACGATTGTAATAGCAAATGAGACTATTTATTACATGATCCGCACAGTAGCTACAAATGTAGCAAAATAATGTACATTAATATAAACTTACAGGTGAAATAGTTCGTGTAATTTAACAAACAAAGCGAACGTGTCGCTGCACCTTAATACTTTAGCTGCCGGCCACAATATCAGCGTTTTCATAGAGAATTGTCAAAATATTTTAAGCTCACTTTTAAATAATGTGTTCTTATACTTTGTTCCCCTATCAAATCTAAGTATGAATATACGTTTCTTATCATAATATTTATAAAAATAGGTGTCTGGACCAACTGGCCCAACATAGGTTTTTCCTACCGTAAATGAAACGTAAATAAACTCCTTCAGACCAATTGACCCGACATTGTTTTTGATTTAATTAAATTTTATTATCTGTGCAACACTGTTTTGACATTTTTTGTGTTTTGTGTTAGCAAGAAACAATAAAACCATATTTTCATGTCCTGGTTACCCAAATAATATACTGACTGGTGATAAAAGTGTTTTGGCGCCTATCACTAAGATACGTAAACATGTCACATGTTATTGATTTGTGAGTTTATAAATATTTTGAATATAGAACTAAAGTGTAATATATTCTCTCTCTGATAAGTAATGCTACAGGTCCAGTAAATACTATCCAAGATTCATATTAAGTAAAAGTTTTAACACCAAATAATTTACTTGTTAAGGAATTTACGTTATAATTTACTTCCTAGAAAGGATGAGTTTATCTAAGTGTATCAATGTTTGTACTTAACTTTCACAAAGTCCGTTTTTAAGGATTATTTTACAACTAAATATTTAGTCAATATTTCCGACTTACTTCTAAGGTTTTGTGAAATTTTGTAAATAGTAGTGAAAATCATTACAATACGTTATAACAAATATGTGTGTCGGACCGTAACTACGGACAAAATGCTCTTAGAATAACATCATGTTTTTAATCCCGTCGACAATTATCTATCAAACAAAAACCATCGTAATTACATCTGTAAGTAGTATGAAGCTTGTTGTTTAATACTGTGCCTTAATTTTTCCAAAAGTAGCAACACCAGCTGAGTAGTAATAATAAACATAAAGCGTTAAGAGGTATTCGGTTCAGCGTCAATTCGTTGACGGTTAACAGAAACTGACGGTGGAAAACCACATAATATATCAAATATGAAAATACACTTAACAACATTCATTTTGCCCAAATTGATCAACAAAAAATATCTATACTTAAAAAAAACTTTATCCTCAGACACAGGATCTACTTGAAGAAACTTTATCCTCAGACACAGGACCTACAAGTGATAGTCGGTTAAAAATCAACTGGGATTGAGTAATAAATACAAAATAGGCCTGAATCAGTTGCACTTGTTCCAGACACCTGCAGAAAAATGGTCCCACCAGTTGTAGAGAAGGTATGCCCCACTAATCCAGAATGTTGAGGAAGAAGGTACCCCAGGGGAATTGACAGTAGAAGAAGAAGTAAACAATTATCTGGGGTAACAATTAGCCAGTCCAGATTGTGATGTTAGGAAGTATTGGGCAGTACAAAGTGCCAAATACCCTCATTTAAATGCAATGGCAATAACATACCTGTCTGCCCACTCGCGACAGTGTTTTCTGAAAAACCTTTCTCAACTTCAGGAGTTATATATGACAAGCGATCAGACTAGCTTGACCCACAACGTGTTCAAATGCTTGTGTTTTTGAACAGAAATGTACATTACCTGCCAGACTTTTAAATATTAAAAACTATCCTATTTGTATTAATTTTTTATTTTTTATGTTGTTCGTTTGTTTTTAATGGTTGTTTTGTTTTGAGAGACAATGTAAATAGGCTTAGGTATTTTTTCAAACATCATAAAATAAGTAAGATTCACATTTTTAACTTTAAAATAAGTCATTACTTTTATCTGATATGTTTTTATGCTTTTAAAAATTCCTATTGATAAATCAAGGTTGAAGGTTTTGTGTAGCCTATTACATTAAAACAGAACTTTTAAAAGGTTTTGCCATATGACCAAGATGTTAACTAAATTAATTATTAGAGAACTAGCATGTAAGCTAAATATAACTTGAAAGAATCGAGAATCGAACGGAAAATTTTAGAATCGGAATCGAAAATTTTAGGAATAGGCCCATCCCTAGTTACAATTAATCAGACCTATCTGTGAATTTTGTTATGATAAAAAAATATATTATAAACTGTATTTTATCTAAATGGAAGTCATTGTAACTTTATATTTTACAGCATGTATATGATCATATTTTCCGGCTTATGCAGAACTAAGACGTAGTAAATACGTATCACTCATCCTTTTGCTTATTCCATTTCCCCGTTAGACAGTTTCCGGCTTATGAAGGTTATTAATCAGGTAAATTAAATAGGCGACAGTTGGGACTTTAGTTTTCCGCGATAGACGGGATTCCGCCTAACACAGGGTCCATCTAAGACAGGTTTCACTGTATTAGGTTTTTTATTATTTGGTTTTTGTTAAAATTGGGTACGTTATATTTAAAAGGATTTGTTATTATTATTTTTTCTTATTTAGAGAATTGGGTTTCAGTTAAGTTTATGAATTTTTTGTTGTCAGAAGTGTGGTTTGGGTGTTGGTTTGGTGTTAAGTTATTTTTGAGGTTATGTTGTTTTGTTAAATTTTTTTGTTATGTCTATTTAATGTGTTTATTTTGTGTTTAAAATCCAGATCATTTAAAATACAATTTGAGGAACATTACAGAGTATTCAAAAATAAAAATACCAAAGTATCAAATGTTGCAGCACACCTAAATATCACATAAACATGAAATAACCAACTACAAAAATAACCTAACCATACTTGAAATAAATAATAACCCAATAGAATTAAACTTACTAGAAAAATACCACATTTATAAAAACACACACAACAATTTAATGAACCTACAGACCACAAATACAGAAGACATACTATATAAAAACATTATACACGCAAATCAGGAGAAAATGCGTGTAAGGTCAACAAATACCAACATCATGGACCGAACATCCACACCAAAAAAATAATCAGTGATTCAACAATGGTCAAGTGACCGAAAGGTGCCTCATCACACAAGGTAAAATTATTGCACTTAGTGGTGGATAAAAGTATTTACAATAGTAATATATCAACTTTATATATATATATATATATATATATATATATATATATATATATATATATATATATATACATATATTGTTTTCTTATATAATAATAAAAAACAATTGAGGTATTCAAATACAAGAGTTATTAATTTTATTCAATATATAGTATAATTATATTTGTAAAAGTTTTTTTTTTTATAAAAAGATCTTAAAAAATTCATATAATTAACAGTAATAATATTAATCTCTGATCTAACACTTCAGAAATTTAGGTGAAAAGAAAATTAAATTAAAATATTGATTTTTGTTTAAACACAAAACACAAAGGAGTTTAAGTAATTCTTTATGTTAATGTTATCTTTATGATATAGAACAAAATTTCCACATATTTTATTTTGTTGGTAAAGGTAAATTAATAAATCACTTTTATTCAATTCAAAATTAGTTATTTAAGAAAAACTAAATTACATGTGTATTTATTTTATGAGTACTTTATTTAATACTGTTTTTAAAAGCAAGGTTGTAATTTTTGTTACTCATTGTAATTTTGTAGTTTCAGACATTAGACATTTCACAATATTAAACAAACCATATCTGATATATGTATGAGGTGTGTTAAAAAAAATACCAGGAATGTTTAAATTTCGTGCGCTTGGAGAGTCCGATTGTCAAAATTTTTTTTTATTGTGTTGGTATACATGCCCCTGAAGTATGACACACTTTTCAGCTGTATTGATTGTTTACTTTATCTGTGGCAGCCTTTAAGGTTAGAGGTGTTTTCATGAGCTCGGCGATTTTCGATTGTTAAAAAAAATGGATCAAAGAATTTTGTATTAAGTTTTGCGTAAAAAATGAAATAAAGTGTAACAAAGTGTGTGAAATGTTAACAAAGGCCTATGGTGAGTCTGCTATGAAAAGCGTTGACGATGACGAACGCCCCGGACGCCCCGTCACATCAACAACCGGTGAAAACATGGAAAAAGAGGAAGCAATGGTTATGAATGATTACCAAATCACAGTCAGAGAAGTCGCTGATGATGTTGTCATATCGATTGGCTCGTGCCATGACATTTTTGTGAACATTTTTGGTATGAATTGCGTGGCAGCAAAATTTGTCCCAAAATTGTTGAATTTTGAAGAAAAACAGTGGCAAATGGAAGTTGCTCAGGAATCACTAAATGAAGTCAGCGAGGATGCAGAATTACTAAAACGTATTATAACAGGCGACAAAACATGGGTTTATGGATATGATGTCAAAACGAAGGCTCAATCGTTCCAGTGGAAGCATTCTGGCTCTCCAAGACCAAAAAAAAGGCTTGGCAAGTGCGGTCGAACGTCAAGGAAATGCTTACTGTGTTCTTTGATTTTAATGGCATAGTGCATCATGAATTCTTGCCACTAGGTCAAACAATCAGTACAGTGTACTATCTACAAGTTCAACGCCGTTTGCATGAAGCAGTGCGAAGAAAATGTCCGGATTTGTTGGCAAAACAATTCATGGCTTTTGCATCACGATAATGCATCGTTGCTTGTTTGTGATTTTTTTTGCGAAAAATAACACTAATGATGCCCTAACCTCCATATTCGCCAGACATGTCCCCTTGTGACTTTTTCCTTTTTCCAAAAATAAAAAAAAACTTTAAAGGGTTGTCGTTTCACAAGCATAGATGACATTAAAAGTGCATCGCTGAAAGAGCTCAAAGCTATCCCAAAGGTCGAGTTCCAGAAGTGTTTTGAGAATTGGAAAAAGCGCTGGTATAAGCGCATAATATTTAGTAGGGACTACTTTGAAGGGGACAATATCAATGTAGATGAATAAATAAATATTTTTTTCAAAAAATGAAAATTCCGGGTATTTTTTGAAAACATCTTATATATGTAATATACGTATATTCATAATTGTTGATTCCATCTTCACGTGAGCTTCTAGTTTTCAATAAAACACTTTTAAATATTTTATGACTTGCCTATAGTAGCACTTATTTATATTTGTTAAGGACAGCCATTTCGGGACATTTGTCCCATTGTCAACTAAGACCATAACTGACATGCCCACAGACATAAATATATCACATACACACATTGAAAATTTCCAAATGATGTAGAAATAAAAAACCTTATAGAACAACTAAAAAACCAATATGGTGGACTAACAACTCTTGAAACATTCAATTTATTTTTTTATGATTCGATCCTAGACAAAATTGTTGATTTTTTAGTATCTCATGCTAAGAAAAAAATCACCATAGCTTTTCTTTAACTCGTCCAGAATTGAGAAAATTTTTCTGAATTCTCATTCTGACCGGGTATCATTTGCTACATCAATCAAAAATGTGTTGGTGTAAAGATCTTGATAAAGGTGTACCAATTGTACGAGATACAATATTTAGAAATAAATTTGATGAAATCAAAAAGTACATTCATTTATCAGACAACAAAAAAACTAGATAAATCCGATAAATTTTCAAAAGTCTGTCCCTATTCTGATGAATTAAATACCAAATTTCATCAGTTTGGAGTATTTTCACATAAATTATCAATTTATGAGCAAATGGTGCCCATTTTGGACGTCATTCAGCAAAAATGTTCATGAGAGGAAAACCAGGAGATTCGGTTTCAAAATTTGGTGCATTACTTCTGTTGATGGTTATGTATACAGTTTTGAGCCATATGGGGGAAAAGGTGGGGAGATAAACAACAGCTATGGTTTAGGAGAGAAGGTTGTTTATAATTTGTTGAGAATAGTTGAAAATCCAGAGAATCACATAATTTTTTCAGTACTTACAGTTTAGTAAGTAAACTGACAAAGATGAATTTCTTAGTAACAGGAACAATAAGGGAAAATAGGTTAGACAATATTTTGCTCTCATCAGTGAAAAAATTTCTAAAAGCTCCGAAAGGAAGTTATGAATTTGCCTTTGATAAAAAGGAGAATATTTTTGTTGTTCGATGGCGAGATAATTCAGTTGTTACAGTCATAACAAATTACGGATCAGTTGAACCAACCCTAAATGTAAAACGCTATAATCGAAAAGAAAGGAAACAGGACTTTGTAAAGCAGCCAAATGTTATCAATGATTATAATAAAGGAATGGGCGGAGTGTATTCTCATCATAATGCTACTGCCAATTACAGATTTAAAATAAGAAGTAAAAAATGTTGGTGGGCCTTATTTGTAAATGGAATTGATTGTGCTGTAGAAAATGCATGGAAATTTTATATTTTATCAACTGGAAATAAAATCAGTCAGAGTTTAGATCGCAGCTCGTTATCTCTTTACTTCGATCAGCAAATATTGAAGAACCTGACAAGTGCAGCAAAAATCTGCTATTAGGTCACTGCAGTAAAATTACTTTACCAGATGACGCACGAAAAACAAAACGGACCACATCGTAGACCGAAACAAAAGTAATGCAAGACGGAGATGTAAAGTGTGCCACAATCAAACATTCTACACATGCAAGAAATGTCAAGTGTTTTTACATGTTGAATGTTTTGAAACATTTCACAATTCAGATTGAAATAAATTGTAAAAAGTAAAACTATGTGTACATTGTGTTTCAATAAATCGTTTCATGTAATGATTGTCGTGTTTTTTAGCATACGCCATTTCCCAACGTTGTGTTAACACAACGCCGCGAGATGCAGGGAACTCAAGGAAAAGTCATATAAAATATAGATTTTGTTTTATTGGGAAGAAATGGGTTAATAATGTACAGTAAATTGAGTAATAGGCCATGCTACAATTTATGACATTAGAAAATATGGTGATAAGATTAAATCTTCTTAAAAAACAATGACAATTTGAAAAGTGTATGTAAAATATTGTAAATATTCTTTTATACACATTTACATTAAAACTAAAAATATTTTAAAAAATTATAAAAACAAAACTATTTATAAGTTGCTGGCTATTTTCATAGCCTGTCATTTTCCAGAACTTTCATTTATTTATAGACAGCAATTAAACAGCCAGCATACTGTTTTTATTTGTTATTATATTATCTTATGTTTAACAACCAGTTATGATTAATAAATCGTCATAAGACAACAAAGACCAGTTGGCTCCAAATAATTCACTTTTGTCAACTAAACTAAAATATCCTGTTTGTGACATCATCAGTGATTCTGTTAGTATCACATCACAGCTTCCCACCCCCTGCCATAAATAAAGGCAGGAGTAGTGGCAATGAGTATAAATTTGTATTTATTTCTAACCAGGATGTATTAAAAGAACTGCATTGTGTATCAAGATATAGAAAATTGATTTGTGTTAAACAAGGAAATGATATGTGAAAATTACTGTAGCATGAATTTAGTGGCTAGAAAACAGTGCCATCTTGAATAAATCACAACTTGCAATAAATCATGAATACATAAATAAGTTGAATTTTGGTACTAATATTATTTCAGTTAACTTCTCGGTAATCTGGCAGGGATTTGGTTGATTCCATGTCTGCTTGATTATTGAGGCATTGCTGTATTGAATATTTATAGAAGATAATAGAAAGTAAGTTTTCATTATACAAAAACTATGGTTCTGGAATTTTTTAAAAATGTGTTGCCTTGAATAGTTCTGTATTTCTAAAGTATGTTATAAAATCTAGATAAAATTTTATATTTTAAAAATTTGTTTTCAGTAGGAAATGCAACTATGAATGTTGGCAATCGTCAAACATATAATATAAGTACCTACTGAAATAGTGTTTGGTTTTTTGTATTGCTAGGTTTTGGGAGAAGTTCAAGACCAGATTTTAGTACTGACGCTAGTGAAGCAGAACGCCAGTTAGTATTATCAGTAGAAGAATGGCGCAGCGAAATGAAGCTAAGCAAAATGATTTTATTAGGTCACAGTATGGGGGGATTTCTTGCAACTTCTTACACACTCACATATCCAGACAGGTATTTAATATTTTAATAATTTAAAAAAATTGGTATTAGAATATGTATGATTATCTAACAAATTATTCACATACAATTTAATCTAGATTAATTATTTGCAAATTCTTCATATTCTATAGATTTAATGTATATTTAGAAAATTTTTAACAAGAATATAAAAGAAGGATATAATTTTTTACTCTTGACTAGAAGATTACACATAAAAAAGAAATTATGAATACAAAGTATTAATTAAACTTTGTGTAATTGTTTGATGTTATTTTTAATAAATGTTTTCTATGCTTGTGTTATAGTTTTTGTGCTGCAGGTGTTTTGTTATTTATTGTAATTTTAGCATATTTAGGTGTAGGTTTTTTTGAGGCACTGTATGTTAAAAAAAATGTGAAGGGAAGTTTTGTCCGTCAGTAAAGGTGGATTACTGATAGCTGTTGGTCCCTATTACAGTTGTAATTATCTTGAATTCACTGATTAAACTATAAGTAATTATTGCACAACTGAGTGAATACTTGGAACTTACTTACGCATTTCAGAACAATAGTTTCATTTACGAAGTTAACTGCCTACTGGTGTCAGACAAGGTAAAAGGTTGTGGGCTTATGATTTATAAGTATAGTGGGGTTGGTTTAAGTTGGTTAAACACTATGTAGTGGAAAAGAGTGTTGGATTCAAAGTGTGTATGGTCGTTAAGGTATTTTCTTTATCTGTTGTGTGATGTTGTATATTTCATATTTTTCTGTAAGGGCACAATGCAAGTCATTAGCAAATTTAAGTTTGTTCCTATATTTTGTTTTCATTGCAACAAGTGCTGAAAATGCTTTTTTGCACAAGTAGGTGCTTGAAAAAGGCAAATATAATCAAAGAGCTGCTTGCAATACTCTAGGATACACTTTTAAGTATATTATCCAAAATGAAGATTTGTCCGTTTTGTCAAAATCATATTTGGCAGAGGAATCCTTTTTGCATAGATTTCATTTAAATTTTCTAAACATCATGGCCAATAAGATTACCTGTATAAACAAAAAATCTGAGGTGTGAATTTAGTTTTAAAGTTTATTAAATTGTATACTTAAATTTAATTTGTATATTAAATTAAAACTAAATGAGAATTTATCTTATAATTTTCCAACTGATTCACATCCTTCTTGATTTGCCCCGCCACACCCTCCAGTTTAGGAACCCATGGTTTACAACAGGCAACTTGGATTTTTTTATTGCTCCCAATCTATGGATGTTGTTTGTATTCTTTTATAATATTAATTTTACTAGGTGTTATTTAAAGTGACTATATATTCATTTCAAAGAATATACCTGAGTAGATATAAAATACAATTTAAATAAAACCAAGAAGTTTATTTAAATGTTTATCATCATAGTTACAGTGTCGGCAAAAAGTTTAGGGACACCCCTACATTTATATGTTTTTGCTATTGTCTTAAAACTTTCTGCCAATCATATATTAGTAACTTATCAATGAATTAAGCATGAAAAGTTACGATTTTCCTGAAATTTTCATTCATTTATAAGTAAGGGTTGGCAAATTATAAATTTTTTTCCCATTTTAAAATTTTTGAGGAAACCCCTGTTTTTTTCTAATTAAAAATGTATAGTAAAAAAAATACACATCTGATTAAAATGATACTTTGTACAAATGTTTAGCATAACATTTAGAATGTAAAAATGCATTATTTATTATTTACAAAAAATCACCTCTTATTTGGTACCAGGTTAACTTTGCTTTAGATTTCAGATTTTTCAGCATAAAATTCTCACATTTCAATAGCGAATATCTAGTGAACGGAGCCACTTGGAGCGGAACTGACTGTACCCCCGACCCGCCATGACGCGAGGAACACAACAGTACAGTCAGTTCCGCTCCAAGTGGCTCCGTTCACTAGATATTCGCTATTGAAATGTGAGAATTTTATGCTGAAAAATCTGAAAATCTAAAGCAAAGTTAACCTGGTACCAAATGAGAGGTGATTTTTTGTAAATAATAAATAATGCATATTTACATTCTAAATGTTATGCTAAACATTTGTACAAAGTATCATTTTAATCAGATGTGTATTTTTTTTATTATACATTTTTAATTAGAAAAAAACAGGGGTTTCCTCAAAAATTTTAAAATGGGAAAAAAATTTATAATTTGCCAACCCTTACTTATAAATAAATGAAAATTTCAGGAAAATTGTAACTTTTCATGCTTAATTCATTGATAAGTTACTAATATATGATTGGCAGAAAGTTTTAGGACAATAGCAAAAACATATAAATGTAGGGTGTCCCTAAACTTTTTGCCGACACTGTATATAACAAAAAGGCAACAAAACAAAAACATAATTTAAAGACAACATTACAGAATTATCCACAGATTATACAAATTACATTAATAAAAACCATAAAAAAACACACGCACACGCCTGCATTAATGCATTCTTTTGTGCATTCTTAATTACAGTAGACTATTTGGGTTCATTAAAACTCTTTTTTTTTCTAAGGTACAGAAACGTATTTCTGTTTAATTCGAGTTTTCGATAATCCAGGGGTCTAGGTCCCATTTACCTCGAATTATCGAGACTTGACTAATATTTTTAAAAATGTCATGTGATTTGTTCCACGCATACTTTTTCTTACAGGATTTGTAGAAAATGACAACATACTTTCAATTTTTACTGACAACTTTATTTAATTTCCTCCATTTTAACATTTTTTTATTACAAATATATTAGTAACTTATTTTTATTCTGATATGATTAAATTTAATATTTATGACACATTCATATATCAACCTATAACAAATTTTTATGAAAATTATATTACAAGAATTATTTTCTAAATTATTAATTAATATATCTTTTGTAATTAAACCGTCTACTTTTCTTTTTGCTATATATGTTAACAAGATAACAATATTTTTCTTTTTTTTTTAAATAGACCCTTCTTTGGTCAAAACCAGCATTTGGTCAATCAATTCAATGTGTTCAATTTGTTTAAAATTTTTTTTAATACCTTAAAATGCTTAAACTCCATTAAAATAACAAAACCTTTCATTTATAATTAATATTTCTTTGCAAATAATACTGTAAGATACTTTCTTTAAAATATAACTTGTAAATTCATACTTATTGTTTTTTGCGTAACGATTTACATTTAATCTAGTCCCATTTGACAATGAAAATATTGGAAAGAACCCCAATACCACAAAAATATTTGTATTACCACAAAAATATTTTCATATTTTTAAAGAATTGGTTAAAGAACCGGTGTTCTTTTCAATATTTTCATTGTAATATATTGTACTACTGTGCTCTTGATATTGTATAGTCCCGTCTTGTAAAACAAGTGAATGTCCTAATTCTGTCGATAAGGTCCCCATATCTTGTTGGTTCTCCTTAGGAACAGCTGCTATAATGATTGTTTGAAGATACCCACCAGGTTTTGATTATGGTGAGCTGGAATCCAACACTGGTGAACAATCATTGTGCATTCAGAATTCCACACATATTTTTACTGTTACATATATTACAACCGATATAAGTTACTTTTAGCTAAAAAAATTTTCAACCACATTTGAACAGTATATTTTTTATAATATAAATTATTAGTTGAATGCGAATTTTATACAATTTAATAATCTAAGAGTTCTGTGTTACAGGGTAAAACATCTGATTTTGGCAGATCCTTGGGGATTTCAGGTAAAACCAGACCCAGAAGTGATTCAACAAAAGAAAAGTAAATTACCCATGTGGGCACGAGCATTGATTTATACACTTCAGCCGTTAAACCCATTATGGGCTGTTCGAGTTGCAGGTCCATTTGGTAAATTCAATGTCAATGCCTATTACAGCATCGTATTTTCTTTGTTTTCTATCATATTTCTTATTTGCTTATCTAAATGCTTATTAATGCTGTTTTGGAGCGTTGTTCATTGAATGCATAATTTTATCATAGTGTGCATGTTGCTTATTCTTAAGAAATAACAAGTGGTACAGTTGAAACACATATTTTTCTACACAAAATAATAGTTGTTGAAGATTGTTATAAATTAAGTTAGGTAGATGAAAGTGCTTATTATATCTTCTTTTAAAAAAGAAAACATTATGCTTTTACAAAATGTATTGAATGGTGTTTAGCATGTGAGATGAATTCTGCTGCCATATAGTGCTAAACAAAGTAATTATAAATAATTACTAACAAGTAATTACGACATCACATCAGTATTCATTTGAGAAGGATAGACAGCACAGTACTATAGTTTATTTAAAAATTGTAATTAGGTTTAAATATTTGTTATTAACCTTCGAGGGGGCACATAGAGTTTCAATCGGGAGCAGACGCTCACAAAGGTTTATTCCACACAAAAATTTAAACGGTTTCAGTTTGTCTATTTGGTAGACTTCATAATTAAATACTATATAAATACATTGTAAACAATTTCAGAAATCATTATTGTACAATTTTGAATGTCTAAACCTCATACTTATAAATATATTTTGAATTGTTAAAACGTGTAAGCTATGTGTACTAGACCACGGTTTTCATTGCGGGAAAGACGTTTGTGAGTTATTTTTTTATAACAAAGTAATTCAACCTCTAAACATAAGAAATATTGTATTGTGATAGTAGATATCAAAATATAAAATCAATTATTTAGTGAAAATTTTTGGTAAAAATTTAGTGAAAATAAGGAATGTTTTAATTCAAATATATAACTCTACAAATTAGTGGATGAAAAAAATATTGGCTTTATAACACAAGTTTTAGTGTAAAATAAAACTAGCAGAAACTTACTGTTTTTGTTGAAAAGCAACTCATAATTAATTGTTCATTCCTAAACTCACTAGTCGCCACTAGTGTAGCGTGAAAATCACCCAATTTCATGAGAATTAGTTTTCTTCTTGCTGTCCTCCCTTGCCTTACTGGTTCAGCATACCATGCCATTTTTTGGTTTCTAATACCATCTTTTTTTTTCGGTTTTCTAAATCTGTCAACATTTGAAACAAATTGTCATTTTCAGATTGTTTGTCTTCATTTGTACCATTTTCAATTTCATTGGCTTTTTCGTCAAGTTCATCATCTGGCAGAGACTCGTTTTCATGAGAATCATCAAAAAGCTGTACAAAAAAATTTCCGGTTGGCCGTATTTCTTGGATTTATTTTTTTTGATACTACTACGAATTCTCCTCTTCAAATGGAACAACAGTAAAATGTGAAACTTAATACTAAAATGCCATACAACACTAAAATAATAATAACAACAACAACAGTAATAATTTAACTACGCAAAGTCTTTTGTAATGTAAACACCGCGCACGAGGAACTTCGCACAAATAACACACGAAAGGGGCACTTGCAGACAAAACCTTCGCAATCTGACCGCGCATGACAAAGAATAAATTCACACTAACGCTACGAGGAAAAAATTAACGAAAATAGGTTGGGTCATTTTCTAGATTGAGGTTGTGGAGTCATGAGCCGGAAATAAACTTTTGACAATTGGAAACAAATAGTAATGCGTGTGGAAAAATACTCTGCATGCACCCTCTCGAATTATTTAATATTTGGAATGAATAACTTTGGTAGCCACCAAATTTGTTGTTATCCTCACAGATGCCTTAATCTCCTTGAAATATATTTTATAATTGTCCTTATATAGTTTTATCATAATTCTCGTTAATCAGGAACTGAATCATACTAGTTTTGCATCATTGAAATATAAACTTATAGTAAAGGAGAAAATATAAGTTTTGCTCCTAGGAAAACTGATATGAGTGGCAAATTATGATCCATTTACTGATAAAATTATTATGGTGCATTAATTAAGTCTCATTGCTCAGCATCTACTGTATCTGTTACTGTATTATACTCAATCTGATCCATTGGTTAACTCTACATTGGGATAATTTGTTACCCTTTATAGTTGCCCTTACAACTTATATATTGTGGAATATGGAGTTGATATTCTGGTCAGGTGTTATGATGAAGTTATTTGAGAAAGAATACTTTAGTTCAGATGATTTAAGTGATTTATCTAGACTGATTAAATTAACTTAGTTATTTCTTTACCTTACAACTGGTTGTCACTAGAAGGTAAGATAATAATAATAACCAAGAATGGCCTAAAAGCTTATTATAAATTGGTGTTTATAAATAAACATATGTTGAAATTGATGGCACTAGACAGTAGTGATAAAAATATTTATCACTTTTCAGTACTTTAAGAAACTAATAAATCGGAAGAATATTTTTCTCAATTTACTTGATATGGTTGCTTAATGCACTTGTTCTATTAGCAAAATATAGATCATTCAATGCACAAGGCCAATTTTGTAGATAGTGTTGTGATTGAGTTGCCAAAAGATGTTGGCTTGTTCGAAAAGTAAACCCAGAGTGTCAAATTGACCCAGGGTGATGCTATCCATAGAGATAGCATTTGTGAGCCTGAAAAGAGAGCTTGTGTACAGTTTGTGCTGAAATTGCTAACGCAGAAAGAAAACAAAGTTACTACTGGTGTCCCAGTTGCAATTGTGGGATTAACTCTGCACGGTACTACAAATTGGAACATTTCTACAGACATAGCCAAGTTGAGGGAAAAAGGAACGTACCTGAAAGTGACCATGACCAAGAAAAGCCTGCAGTTGGCTTGTTCATAGTTTTAGTTTTTGTTTTATAACCTTTTTATTTTAAGCAAGGTACACATAGCATCTATATAATAATATTTTATCCTAATGGAACACTGAACCTTTTATACATTTACACCTATCATATGATACTGGAGCTATAAATAATAATTAAAAAAAAAATACAATTTGTATTCTCTTCCTTCTGTGAAAATCAATAAAAAACAGATTCTGAATAAAAAGGTATGTGCTTAAGCATTTCATTATATTATTCTCTAGTTCATAACAAATAGAATGATATGAAACACCTTTTGTTAGCTTCCCTTAGTTTTCTTTGAATTCTCGCTATCTCACAGTATCAATTGACATGAGTTGATTTTCTCTTAGGAAATAATTAATAAGCAATATTCATTCCTTTGTGGTCTTAAAACACTGTTGCCATGATTTTTTTTTAATATTGATGTGTTTTGAATTTTTCAAAGCAGGGAAACCAGTATGGTTTTAAACTACTGCATTGGTTTTATTTTTATCTCAGACTATAGTGAATGACCTAAGTTTCATCCCCTGCTACAATAGAGTCAATTAAACCCTTTTCTTCATCATAATGGTTGAAGAACTCTCGTGTTATGAAACTGGGTTTGTTTCATATTCTCCAGTTAGCTTTTTTGGTACCCAATGGGCACCCAGTTTCTGAAAATTCAATTTGTGATTGTTTCACGGAGCACAAAATGCCTGACTTACAGACACATTTAATAGAGTTCATCCACTGTCAAATGATGGTCATCCCGAATAAACTTTTTAACATTTTGAACAAACTTTTTTAACACTATCAAAGGTCTCTCTCTCTCCGTACTTTGTCGTGAATATTTGTTCGGCCTTATAATATGTAAGTAAGTTAGTATAAAATGTCTTTATTAACTCAACTACATTTTTATGTGAAACGATGTTACTGTAAGAAACAACAACCTCACAATGAGTGCTGTGAGTTTCTGTTTTTTAACAATAAAGAGATAGCTTTGAGGCCGCTCACTTCAAACTTAGTGGGATTAAGAATGAGAGAATCTATTTAGAATCACGAATGCTACAGCACTAGTTAGCCAATGATCATCAAGCATTCTCTCGCTTAGGAACCCACCTTGCATGCAAGAATGTAAAAACTAATTTCACTAGTATTTCAAGGACCTTGCGACCTTAGTTTCTGAATATACCTCGAATTGTATTAATTCTAAGGTCAGTATCAAAAGACTTCTTTTGATTCATCAATATATATCCTAGGTACTTTCAAAAGGGGAACGCCTTTTGTTTACATGATCTGAGATTGTTCCTACATTTTTGACATTGAATTGTAAAAGAACCGGCTGACAGTAGCGCAGCTCAGCATTAAAGAAATTCTTAAAAGTAAACATAATATTTTAAGTTTTAAGGCTATTTAGTTACTTACTCTAGGTCTTTTACAGGAGTTAAGTAAAATACTGTACTATTTTTCTTCTTTCTATTAAAAGTTTGAAAAATATGCATTTCATCTGAACCATTGTGTTGCTTAAGTTATATATACCTGAAACATATTTCTGTTTATATGCAATGGATTCCAGATAATTTGACCTTTTTGGGACTAGCATGATTTTGTCTGATTAAATGATGGTCCTATAAACGAAGTTTCGAAAATAAAAGGTAATACTTAGCAAAATACTAGGTAATCTTGATTTTTGTTGTTTTCATGTATGTTACTCAGAAATATATTCTGAACATGACAATGTTAATTTCAAACGTTATTTATAAATAGTTCTAAAATATGCAGTTACAAAGAAGCAAGTTAAATTAGATGTGCATCTCGGAAATAGAGAGTTCACTGTATGTTAATCATAGGGCAGGGAGACTGGTGGAAATGAACTATGGATCAAGTCTTAATAGTTTTTAAGATAAAGCCAAATAACATTAACGGAAGCGTATAAAATGTTTATGTTGCCACTTTTGAATAATGAGGATAGACTTGACAACTAACAGTCCTACTTCAGTATCTTCAGAGCAAGGTTCTACCTGAATCACATTTCAGAGGTCAATATATAGCTTCTATAGTAGAGTCTAATTTTCAAGGGATCATTGGGAAAGTGGCTTATTCAGGAGCAGAACATACTATAATACCAACAAAAGAATACTGTATCAACTCACTATTATATGTCCTGTATATTTCCAGATATTCTCAAAAACAATTCCATTACAATTTTAAATATAAAAACACAAATAATGAAAAACAAAGGTACATAACAAAAAAATAAGCATTTTATTGGGAACCACAATCTACATACTGTATATTATTACATTACTACTTTAAAGAGTGGTTATATTTTCTTTAAATTATTTTTGATCTTATTTTGTTTTAATTGTTTCAAAGAAAAATTTAAAATCAATGTTTTCAATTGATTCGTATTTTCAATAGCATTGTCTGAAATTCCAGTAACGCTGATGATGTAACGTCTCACATGAGCCGGTGCTGCAACAGACGTTATTGGGAGAAGAGCCTCTTCTTCTTTCCTATCATCATCACCATCCTTACTCATTTTTAGCAGAAGCTATTGATCTTTTCCTGTACTCTTCATTCCTCACAAGTCCCGATATTATCGTCTACAGATACTTAGTCGGGAAAATCATCAAATATGACTTCTGCATCTTTGTTGTTAGTACACTCCAATGCTAGTTCACCGGGACCACTTGACAACCACTTTTATGACACAGCTGTTAATGACCTCAGGCCAGACTTATTACATGCTGAAGCAACATAATCTTTACTAGTCCCTTAGGGCAACGCTGCTTACAACTTTAACTAATCCCTGGTTCATGGGTTGAAACTTGCTGGATGGAAAATCAATTTTTATGTTGGTTAGTTCAATATTTTTCAGATGTTCTAGACAGTTATTATGTAGAAGAATCTTGATACTATATAGTACGGTAATGCTTTTCTATTGTAGTTTATTGATACATGGTAAAAATTCTGATAGTAAAAAAAGTCTCAAAAAAGGCGCAGTAAGCGGTATTCAAAGCATATTATCCATGAAAATTAGCATGTGTTTTAATGGTATGTTGTAGGGCCAGAGAAAAAAATTGTAATAAATGAGAAATATCTTAAAAGGGAGCGTATTAAGTGGATAACACTGTATATATAAAATACTTGACCAAATAAGCAGCTTTTTGAAGCAATTAACTGGCATATTTTTTTTAAACATGCATTTGTTTTTTAAATTTCAGTCCAATTACAAGACTGGTCTGAAAACCAGTGGTTCAATCAACTGGGATCCATTGTAGTCTATATTTATAAAAAAAATAATAGTAATTACTCTATTAGAAGACTAATAGAGTATACTTTTAAGACTAATGTTACGATAAAAAGTTTCAGTTATTCTATGTTTAAAGAATATTTAATATATTATTTCAGTAATATGAAACGGTTATTATTATTATTATGTTATTATTAACAAGTTATGGCCAATGACAATGCTTTTGTTTTTCTTGCTTTTTTAAAAACATTTCCTTGCTTTGTATTTGCTTCATCTCCTTAGGTGCATTTATTGCTACATTACTTGTTCATTAATCACTGTTTCAGTGACATTAATCATTGTTTAAAAATCACAACAGTTAAAATTGAATGGAAATCATAATTATTTTGATAATTTTTCTCACTGTCCAAATCCATTTCTTTTAAATTTTGGTTAGGTTATTTTGATTAATCGACTTTACATTTGTAAAAAATGAAAAAATTCCCATCAGTCCTACAGGACTGCAAATTAATATGAAACAAATGTTAGTTAACAAAAAGTAACTTAGTAAAAATTATTTACGTAGAACTTGTATTTAATCCTCCTTTATCATAGATTGAATTAGTGTACTATACATTTTTTCAAATTTGTTCATCATAAAACTATACTGATCTTATTACTACATACAGTATGATTATTTTTTTAGTACAATCCAATTTTTCAAAGTCAGCTTTTCAAAGTCAAAGATTTTCTATTGGTTTGAATGTGCGGAATTATCTGCCCATATAACAGTTTAATGTTTTAATTTTTGTGACAACTAAATGTCAAATTGAAGACCAAAGAGCAACTTTACAAAGAATATGAAAGATTTATAGTGATTATACAAACTGCTGCATGTAATAACACAAGACATACTAATTATGTCTTTAAGGGAAACAACTCCCAGTAGAAATAAGGAAACTAGTTTTAGAAAAAAGAAAGGTAAGAAAAAGATGGCAGCAGTCCAGAGACCCAGTAGACAAAGAGTCCCATTTTAAATAACAAGAGTCAAAAGATAAAGAGGCTGATCCGGAAACTCAAACAGGGTTCTGTAAACTTTTATTTGGAGAATATAGATGCAACGAAGGAAACAAATTATTCCCTTTGGAGAGGCTACCAGAAAAATCAAGAGGCCAATTACTTCAGTACCTCCAATCAGAAAAGACAATGGACATTGGACAAGAAATGATAAGCAAAAAGCAGACTTTTTCACAGAACACTTAGCAGACATATTCCAGCACAAGATAATGATAAATGATTATGATTTGGATGATAGTATAAATATAATGTCAGAAGAAATACCACTGGCAACTATAAAGGAATTAGATCAAGAAATTCATATAAATCTTAATCCCAAAAAAGCCCCAGGATTTGATCTCATCACCGGACAAATATTGAAAGAGCTCCTAAGAGAAGGGAGTAGTCCATGCTTACTTATCTCATTAATGCAGCATTTAGACTTAAATATGTGCCAGATATCTGGAAGATAACAGAAGTTGTAATGTTACCAGGAAAATCACCTAATGATATTAGGTCATATAGACCAATATCGTTACTTCCTACAATTTGTAAGCTATTCGAAAAGCTCTTACTGAAAAGGCTTAAAACAGTCATAGAGAAAAATGATCTGATTCCAGAATACCAGTTTGGATTCAGAGATAAACATTCCACTGTAGATCAAGTTCATAGCATAACAGATATAATAGAAAGAGCCTTAGAAGATAAACAAATTTGCACTACGCTATTTCTAGATGTGACCCAAGCCTTTGATAAGGTACGGCATGACAAGCTAATTCATAAATTAAATAAGATGGTCTCAAAGGAATATGTTTCATTGTTAACATCATAACAGGCAGAACATTCAGAATCAAACAGGAAGGAGAATATTCTGAAATTAAGGAAATCAAAGCAGGAATACCCCAAGGTAGTGTACTGGGTCCAGTACTCTACCTACTTTACATCTGTGATATTCCAACCATTTCAGAAGTAACCATATCAATGTTTGCAGATGACACAGCATTATTAGCAACTGACAAAGACATATGAGGTCTGTTAAAAAAATACGCAGACTGTTTGAATTTCGCGGCTCAGTTTCAGGAGAATCCGCTTGGTGTCGATAGGTTCGTATAAATCAGCTGATTTAAACGCGGTATTTCAGTCGCAGATATCTTCATTTGTTGATGAGTTACACACAGTTTAGTAAAGAGTGTTTTTTTCGTTTGTCGGATTTTAAAATGGACAGCCTGAAGGAGCAATGGATTGGTTTTTTGAGTTTTGGGAATAAGAAAAAGTCGCAAGGAGCAAGGTCAGGTGAGTAGGGGGGGGAGAACAGTGATCCAGTGTTTGGGGGGAAGAACAGTGTTTGGCCAAAAACTCACAAGTTCTGATTGCTGAGTGAGCTGGAGCGTTGTCATGATGGAAAAACTAGTTATCACTTCTCCACAGTTCTGGCCTTTTGCGTCGGATGGCGTCCCTCAGACGTTTCAGTACTTCAGTGTAGGTAATCTGGTTGACTGTAGAGCCTTCAGTGAGGTACTCTTAACACCCTTAGCATAAAAAAAAACTGTCAGCATCACCTTCACATTCCACCGAACTTGGCAAGCTTTTTTGGGTCTTGGGGACGTTTGACTCACCCATTGGGATGATTGGATCTTCGTTTCAATGTCGTAACCATACACCCATGATTCATCACCGGTTATAATTCTTGATAAAAAGTTCTCATCTTCATTTGAATGATCAAGCAGTTCCCGACAAACCCGGACGCGATTGGCTTTTTGGTCGTCGGTCATCAGGTGTGGCACAAATTTCGCAGCAGCGCGGTGCACTTCAATTTTTCGGTCAAAATCTCGTAACAAGATCCAACTGATATCCCACACTCTTCGGAAAGCTCCCTAATGGTCAGACGTAGATTTTCGTGCACTAGGGTGTTGATTTTGTCAACGTGTGGGTCGTCAGTTGATGTTGAAGGACGTCCAGGACGCTCATCGTCATCAATCTACTGTCGGCCACCCTTGAAACGTTCATGCCACTTGAAACATGCAGTATGCTTCATGGCAACTTCGCCGTAGGCCGTGTTAAGCATGGCAAATGTTTCTGTTGCAGATTTCTCTAGTTTTACACAAAATTTCACAGCAAGTCATTGTTCCTTCAGGCTGTCCATTTTACAATCCGACAAACGAAAAAAACACTCTTTACTAAACTGTGTGTACTCAATGAAGATATCTGTGACTGAAATACCATGTTTTAATCAGCTGATTTATATGAACCTAGCGACACCAAGCGGATTCTCCTGAAACTAACTTGAGCCGCAAAATTCAAACAGTCCGCGTATTTTTTGAACAGACCTCTTATATACATCTACGGACAAAGTCCAGAGAACAACAAACTCCTAGAATGGACTGGTGAATGGAAAATCAAACTGAATGAAGTGAAATCAGTCCACATCAACTTCACACAAATAAGGTACTGAAAGATCCTCCATTAATGGATGTTAACGGGAATCACCATTCCTTATGAAAATAAAGCTAAATATCTAAGTATGCACCTAGATGCTAAACTAAGATGGAAACACCACAAGAAAAAGAGGGAGGAATTAAATATCAAATACTATTGGCTCTTGGGTAGAGATTCAAACCTCGCATTAGGAAATAAAATAAAAATCTGTCAGATTTTGAAACCAGTTTGGATGTGGCAGTCAACTGTGGAGATGTGCAAAGGAATCTAATGTAAAAATTCTTTAGATTTTCCAAAATAAAGTAATGAGAAATATGGTTAATAAAAAAAAAAACAATACAGCTCCTTGGTATGTAAAAAACAAAGATATTCATTGAGATCTAAATATTCCGACGATACCAGAAGAAATAAAGAAGATGGCGAAAAAACATGAAAAGAGACTTCACCTTCATTTAAGTATAGTGGCTCTTCAACTTTTTGATAACCAGTCCATGGTTAGAAGATTGAAGAGAACCAAACTATTTGAGTTAGTGTAGTGTTGTGTTGTGCTGTGCTACTTCTAATATAATATGTATGACAATGTTCAGACAAGAACTAATGAGTTAATGGGCACTATAGTTATATCAGTATTTAGGTTAAGATAATGCAAGGAAAGTTAATGATTGGTCTAATAAGACCAGTTTTAATAATAATAATAAAAAATTAAATTTGTGGCAGTATGGCATGCGCTAAATTTTGTTGAACCACTCCATTGCCATGTGGGAATTTCTTTTGAAGTTGTGACCCAATTTTTGACTTGGGGTTAATTTTTATGTATCCATCCCCTTTTAACTTACCAATTTTAATAGGCCGTCAAAATGCAAAATCACCCCTAATATTTGCTTTTGGAATTTTCTGATGGATGGATATAAGCTATTGATGTTTTCTTTTTATTGGACGTTTTCGAATGTATGAAGGCCTTTGCTTCTGAACATAAAATTGAGCCTCAGTAAACAAAATTTTGTCAGTCTTCATCTTTGAGTTAACTTGGGCTTTAGCGAACAAGAACTGTTTTGTGCATATTGCTGTTATTTTTAACTGGTTGTAAAGTTGTTTTTTCAACTAATTGAAAATCCGTCTAGCAACCAGGTCTTTCTATCTAGCATCCAGGTCAAATAGTTGTCATAAGAAAATTTATTTCATTGGCTGGTAACTCTCAATTGAAGTCTATGGCAGATAATATTGGATTCATTTGTCTTTTTCTCACCAATGTATAATCCTGTATTACAGTGGTTTTCTTTTTACATTTTTTACTTTCGAGGTGAAAAGAAACCAGTTTCTTACAAAAGAAAATAAATAAAATTAAAAAAAAAATAGCATTCACTGTTCCTAGTCTATTGCAACACTCATAAGTTCTTTGTTTTTGCATCATGTTGGTATACCCAGAAAGAGAAACAAATGTTTTTATGGAGTTTAATCCATTATTGTAATATTTTACATAAATAGACACAGATATGAAAATATGATTTTGTAACGTCAAAAATTAATAACTATCTATAAACTGATGAGATGTCATTGAAACATTTATAAGAATAAAGTGTTTATAATTGTTTGTGCACTCTTATTTATTAATACTTTTATAAACTACTATTTATCTCATAAAATTAGTACAAAGACAACTTTACACCACACAGACAACATATATAACGGGCGTAGTATAGCCACATGTATACATTTTATATATTGTCAGTTATTTTCTGGGTCTTGTAAATGTACCCAAAATCCAGTGTCCATCAAATGCTTTATTTCTCTGATTTCTTGTTAAAATAATAAATAATTTTGTTCACTTAAAATCCCTTGTTGTATGCTATGTTTTAAACTTTATTTACCTAAATAATGCACTCTAAACTAATAAACATTTTATGTAGATAAACTTAGTAATAATTAAAGAATAAAAATATGGTACAACTCACAAATATACAATTTTTTAATTTCAAACGCGTTTCAACGACTAATTTGTCGTCATCCTCAGTGAAGATACACAAATGAAATTAACTAATATATATATATATATATATATATATATATATATATATATATATATATATATATATCCTGATATTTAATATTGTCCATTGTTTTTCCGTTGCACTGACTTTATGAAGTTAATAAATTACCAATTTTGAGTAATTTTATCCACCATTAAGTGCAATATTTTTACCTTGAGTGATGAGGCACCTTTCGGTCTTTGACCATTGTCGAATCACTCTAGAGTGATTCGACAATGGTCAAAGACCGAAAGGTGCCTCATCACTCAAGGTAAAAATATTGCACTTAATGGTGGATAAAATTACTCAAAATTGGTAATTTATTAACTTCATATATATATATATATATATATATATATTAAACATAACCTATAAAGTTTTAGCAAAAGTAAAAACTTTTGTTTTTACTTTTGCTAAAACTTTATAGGTTATGTTTAATATATTTATATATTTTTTTAGTTAATTTCATTTGTGTATCTTCACTGAGGATGACGACAAATTTGTCGTTGAAACGCGTTTGAAATAAAAAAATTGTATATTGGTGAGTTGTACCATATTTTTATTCTTTAATTATAACTTTCACTCACAAGCCAGCTCGAATATTATTTATAAACTTAGTAATGCTTAAAATTAAAATGATTAAAAAAATCAATATTGTTGTTTAAAAAAATTCGTCTAAACAGAATTATCAGCTGAAAATAGGTTTTCAAATAATAAATACACAAAAACCTCTTAACCACAAACTTTCTTTAATTTACCCTTATGTACATTTCAGTTACAAAGTAACCCTCCTCAGAGGGATAACATACAAAGACAGTCTTTGTATGTTATCCCTCTGAGGATGGTTACTTTGTAACTGAAATGTACATAAGGGTAAATTAAAGAAAGTTTGTGGTTAAGAGGTTTTTGTGTATTTATTATTAAATTCAACCACAGTATATTCCTAATAAATAGTAGTTTTCAAAAATATTTTTTTTTTTTGTAAAATAAAGCATTTGCCATATTTTTTTTTATTTTATCAAGTGTCAGAAACATTAAAGTTTTTGTTACTTTTTCCTCTTAATAGATCTTAATTGAAGCAGGTATTTGATTTTTTTTATATTGTATGTTTTAAGCAAGAGTAAATATTGTTATACTCTAAAATAATATGTTGCTATAAAATTGTGTATTTTATCTGTTTAGGTCAAAAATTAATTGAAAAAGTTAGACCAGATTTAGTTCAAAAGTTTTCAGTTGCTGTGAACGGAGATGCACAAATTGTTTCACAGTATATATTCCAGTGCAATGCTCAGAAACCGTCGTAAGTATATTCAATACATTACAGTTAATTGTGTTTAAGACATCAAAATTATTTAACAAATTACATTCAATTTTCAAACACATTTCACCATTATTTTGTATTAATTATGAGTTATAAGTAATTATTGCATAGCTTGAGTGAACACTTTTGAACTTTCGAAACGGTCGTTTCATTGACGAAGCAGACCTGCTACTGAATCGGTCAAGGCTGAAGGCGTATGGTTTGTGAGTGTAGAGGGAAGGGGTTGAGTTAAGCGTGTTGTTTACTATATATATATAGTGCACAATAAAAAATAAAAAAAAAATAAAAAAAAAAAAAAAAAAAAATATATATATATATATATGAAGTTAATAAATTACCAATTTTGAGTAATTTTATCCACCATTAAGTGCAATATTTTTACCTTGAGTGATGAGGCACCTTTCGGTCTTTGACCATTGTCGAATCACTGTGATTCGACAATGGTCAAAGACCGAAAGGTGCCTCATCACTCAAGGTAAAAATATTGCACTTAATGGTGGATAAAATTACTCAAAATTGGTAATTTATTAACTTCATAAAGTCAGTGCAACGGAAAAACAATGGACAATATTAAATATATATATATATATATATATATATATATATATATATATGAAGTTATTATTATTACTTTTAAATAATTTTCCATCACTAAGTGCAATAATTTTACGTTTGTGATGAGGTACCTTTCGGTCACTCTACCATTGTCTAATCGCTGATTATTTTTCTCTATTTTTCTGGCATGAATGTTCGGTCCGTGATGTTGGTATTTGTTGACATCTTTTATATTTCTTCTTGAGCCTTGTGTATAATGTTTTTGAATAGTACGTCGTCTGCATATGTTGTCTGTAGGTTCATTAAATTGTTGTGTTTTAACAATTTAGTGGTGGATTAAAGTATTTACAATAGTAATATATCAACTTTATATATATACATATATATATATATATATATATATATATATATATATATTTTTTTTTTTTTTTTTCACGTCCATTATTTTTCTTCATTCAGCCGCGAGTATAATGTTTTTGAATAGTACGTCGGTGATTTCGGACCCTCATATGAGCCACACCTTAAGAAAGTCAATAATGAAACTAACAAAACAGACGCTTTATTCTAATCGTTAAGGCTATGCTCCTGTGAGATGCAGTTAGCCCCGATGGAATTATTAATTTTATTTTGCATGTCTATATTTCTGTTTCGAGTAGGCTGCAGAAGAAGAAGTACACGTTACTCCTAATATAGCCTTACTAACGAGGTATTTGTAAGGTAATACCTCTCCTTATCCTTAGTACAAGGATATCTTTAGCCTCCAGGATTCCTGCATGATCTATAGCAAGATTCCTCTTATCAGGATTTCTTTTTTGCCAGGATTTTTGATCCTGCTCTTGCACAACACTTATCCTACTGTTTCATTTTACTTTGTCCTAATTCTCCATTAAAAGAGCTTAATACCCTGGTACATGAGCCTTTATCCTTGATTCCCACGAAAGCTGGGTGTATTCTGAGGACTCATTGGGCAAAAAAAAATTGACTTTCTAAATGCAATTTCACTCATTTATAATTAATGATAAAACTTATATTGTTAATTTACTTTACCTTTTTAAGTTTCATGTTCTGTCCATAACAACGATTTGTAAATATAAACATCTATTTTAGAGGTGAAGGAGCATTTCATGCAATGACTTCAGGACTTGGTTGGGCCAAAAATCCCATGGTTAATCGCTTAGACAAACTAAGGTCAGACATACCTATTACTGTGTTGTACGGTTCAAGATCATGGATTGATAATGGAGCCGGACAAATAGTAAGTGGAAAACGTTTGAAATCGTCATATACAGACATCAAGGTAAGTTATTTCTATCATCTTATTTTATTAAATTTTAGGGAAATTTATAACAGTGTCATATATAATTGATAAATTGGTGCTTGTATATATAAATCATTACGTATATATATATATATATATATATATATATATATATATATATATATATATATATATATATATATAGATTTTTTGGACTAGGAGACTGAGAGACTTACCTTGGTAAGAGTCCACACTGTAGTCTTGAAATAGAAACACATAAATAATCGTGTTTTCTCTTCGATTGACAAAGACCACTGTGTGGTTGAAATATATCATTGTTTAAGTGCTTTTATGTGTTTCTATTTCAAGACTACAGTGTGGACTCTTACCAAGGTAAGTCTGTCAGTCTCCTAGTCCAAAAAATCTAAATAATCTTTACCAACCAAAACTAACCTATAAATATATATATATATATATATATATATATATATATATATATATATATATATATATATATACAAGAGCTATTCAGAAAGTAAGGAACGTTTTTGAATTAAAAAAAAAATAAGCACAATAAAAAATTTTTATTATATACATCTGAAAGAGCAACTAAAATACTACTTTTCTACATAGTCGCCAAACAAATTGAGACATTTATCGTAGTGGTGGACAAGCTTTAAAATTCCTTCATCATAGAAATCTACCGCCTGCGATGTCAGCCACTCAGTGACGCGCGCCTGAGATCCGCGTCGTCGTCATAGCGCTTGTCCCAAGCGTTTTATCCATCATGTCTCATCACTAGTTACGATGCGATCCAGTAGTGAATCACCATGTCTGTCGTAGGCATCCAGAAATGTTAAACTTGCCTCCATTCGCTGACTTTTATAGCGGTCAGTGAGCATTTTCGGCACCCATCTTGCACAAAATTTGTGGTAGCCTAACCTTTTATGATAGTTTCAAACAACAAAGTCCGTAAAACTTGTGGGAAACAAAGCGAAAGCTCCATTATCGCGAACCTTTTCATCAACTTTAGCAGCCAGTTCATCAGTCACAATGCTTGGGCGTCCGCTATTCGCTTCGTCATGAATGTCAGTTCAGCCATTTTTAAACTGAATGCACCATTTTCTCACTGAACTTTCATTCATTACGTTGTTACCGTAAACTTCACACACCTGGCGATAAATGTCTATCGGTTTTAAGTTTTTTGCCAACAAAAACTGTATCACTGACCGCACTTCACAACTGGCGGGATTTTCAATCGCAGCGCACATCTTCAGTTGAAATTGCGAAAAAACGGGCAACGCGGAAATGTTCTGGTTGTCACTACTGGACGCCAACTGAGTTGCCAAGTGTGCACGCACCAAAATTTACAAGATCGGCATGCGCCTAGCGGCGTCAAACAGAAACGTTCCTTACTTTCTGAATAGCCCTTGTGTGTGTGTGTGTATATATATATATATATATATATATATATATATATATATATATATATTTTTTTTTTTTTTTTTTACGTGTTTCTATTTCAAGACTACAGAGTGGACTCTTACCAAGGTAAGTCTGTCAGTCTCCTAGTCTAAAAAATCTATATATATATATATATATATATATATATATATATATATATATATATATATATATATATATATATATGTATGTATATATATGAAGTTAATATATTACTATTGTAAGTAATTTTATCCACCATTAAGTGCAATAATTTTACCTTGAGTGATGAGGCACCTTTCGGTCAATTGACCATTGTCGAATCACAGTGATTCGACAATGGTCAATTGACCGAAAGGTGCCTCATCACTCAAGGTAAAATTATTGCACTTAATGGTGGATAAAATTACTTACAATAGTAATATATTAACTTCATAAAGTCAGTGCAACGAAAAAACAATGGATAACGTTAAATATCAAGAATATATATATATATATATATATATATATATATATATATATATATATATGTTTATATATTTTTAAGTTAGTTTTGGTTGGTAAAGATTATTTAGATTTTTTGGACTAGGAGACTGACAGACTTACCTTGGTAAGAGTCCACTCTGTAGTCTTGAAATAGAAACACATAAAAGCACTTAAACAATGATATATTTCAACCACACAGTGGTCTTTGTCAATCGAAGAGAAAACACAAAAAGAAATATGAGAGAATGAAATAAAATAATCTGTGAATCTGTGATTACAATTATTTTATTTCATTCTCTCATATTTCTTTTTGTGTTTTCTCTTCGATTGACAAAGACCACTGTGTGGTTGAAATATATCATTGTTTAAGTGCTTTTATGTGTTTCTATTTCAAGACTACAGAGTGGACTCTTACCAAGGTAAGTCTGTCAGTCTCCTAGTCCAAAAAATCTATATATATATATATATATATATATATATATATATATATTTATCCTTTCCTTTTTGATGGATAAAGATCATTGTATGATCGTAATATTTCAATAGTGTGATATGTTTTTATGTGTGTCTATATATTTATTTCCAAGAGATTGCAGTTTTAGACTATTGCCGTCATCACTTTAACATTGTTGCATTTACACATCAGGCGCTAAAATATCCGTCACCACTCCAACACAGTGGTCATGTTTACACATCGGGCGGTAAAATATCTGTCACTGCTCTAACATTATGTTGCATTTACACATCGGGGGTTAAAATATCCATCACCGCTCCAATATAATGTCGAGTTTACATATTGGCGGTAAAATATCCCTCGCCGTTTAAACATATATAAACGCAGTTGTAACGTTGGCACCTTAAAAACTTTTTGTAAATGTTATCTCTTTTAAAATGTTATAAACAAGTAATATAAAAAACAAATATTTAAGTCATTTCCTACTTAGTCAACAAAGAAAAATTTTATTTTAGTTTTTTTCATTTTATAATTGGAACTCATGTAATGTCAGAATAATATCAAATGGCAAAATAGAAAGCAAATTTCCTTGCAATTTTCCATTTCCCTTTCTATCTATGGTGTTGGACTATTAATTTAATTTGTTACTATTTATATGTTTTCTCTTTCTTTCGTCACTTGCATTGTGTTGTAGTTTCTTTCAGTTTTCCTTTCACAATGTCCATTTCTGAAGCAAGTTTCGATACTGTTAATCCAGTTTATTTGTTAATTTTATTCTTTTGATTAATTTTTAATCTAGAGTATTAATTTTTAATGTTGTGCAATGGAGGTTTTGAAGATAACCAGTTGGGAGCAAAAGATATATTCTTATACTGTATCTCTGAGAAATAACTTCTAGCTATTGGGAAGTTGGCTGAGAGCCAAGTTGCTAGACTGAACATAAAAATAATTTAAATTCCAACCAGACCCCCAAATTTTTATAATTTAATTGTAGAATAAATATTCAAAACAACTGCGTTAACATCAATTGTTCTTACTAAAGGTTTAACAAAATACATTTCAACTTGATTAGATGAATAAAAATGTATTTTATTAACGATGGATAATTTGAACAAGATACAAGGGTAATTCATAAAATAAGGTTCCCTATGCTGCTAAGAAAGAATGGGACGTGCCATGGAGAAATGTGGTAACACTGTCTTCCTTATTAACTCCTCCTCTCTTTGTCCCCACCACTCCTGCTTCGCTTCATTGCTCAGTGCCGGGCTAGCAGCCTTCGAAGATGGAGCTCTCTATTGTTGTTACTGCCAGTTGCGAAATTTGTGCTGTTATACGTCTTTTAAATGCAAAACGGATTTCACCTATTGACATTTATCATCAATTATGGGGATAAGTGTATATCTGTTTGACATGTTCGCAAATGGTGTAGAGAATACAGTGGAGATTGCACGAATATTCATGATGAAGACCGTAGCGAAAGGCCTTCAGTTTCAGACGCAATTGTTGATTAAGTTCAAAGAATATTGATTGAAGATCGGAGGATCTACATTGATGAACTTGCTTGAGACATCCAATACCACAATTCATAACATTTTAACTAAACAATTGGGCTATTACGAAATGTGTGAGCGATGGGTACTGGGAATACTTACAGAAAACCACAAACGGCAATGTTTCTAGTGCCCAGCAGATTTTGCAAGAATCTAGACATAAAAAGTAGAATTCTTGGATTCCATTGTTATACTCAATGAAACATGGGTGTTTCACTTTACCTACGAAACCAAGCAGCAATAACGAGAATGGCGTCACTCAACTTCGCCAAAGCTGAAGAAATGCAGTCTGCTGGATAAGTCATAGCAACCGTCTTTTGGGACAGGAAGGGCCTGCTTTTAATTGACTTTTTGCCTCATGGAACAACAGTTAACTCTGGCAGATATTGCAACACATTAAGAAAACTAAGATGTGCGATCCAGAACCGCAGGAAAGGAAGATTGTCCAGTGGTATAAGGCTTATCCATGACAACGCTCGACCTCATCTCACATCAGACTCAAGAAATGGTGACAGATTTTGGCTGGACTGTTGTGCCCCCCTACAGTCCGGACCTAGTCCTAAGTAATTATCATTTATTCACAAAATTAAAGGAAGACTAGGATAGGTTGTAGACTTTTTTGTTTTGTGTTTGTGTCTATATAATGAAAACAGACTGGATTACTACCAATTAGGTTTGTCAGCCTCATATATAATTCAAACTACCAATTATTTTAAATTTATTTTCTCTTGTATCAAATTTGTACCTGAACTTTACAATGATATATTGCACTATATACGTTAATGTTAATTTGCAGACAATTGCAGGAGCTGGACATCATGTGTATGCTGATAAAAGCGATCTTTTTAATGACTATGTAAATACAACCTGTGAAATGGCTGATGAAATGGAAGAACCAGAAGAGGATCATGACCAAGAAAAAAATAAAAATGATATTTTAAATAAGTTTATAATTGAAGAGCAAAGTCCAGATATACGGTAAATGAAATTAAAACAAAAGAAATGTAAATAGAAATTTTAAATTCGTACAAATAGATATGTACAACACTTCACTCCATATCTTTTGAATTAAAAAAAATCACTACTATTCAGTATTTTACATTCATTATTTTCTTTGATAGAAAATTTTATTAAAATTTCTATAAGTTCTGTTTTTTGCAGTGTAATAAAAAGTATTTTTTTTCAGCTGTAGATCAATTTTACTCGTTTTTTACAAAGGTTTGAAACTTGAAAAAACCTAACTGATCACACTTCTTAATAAGGAAAAATGATTAGAGAAACATATTGAAAGAAATTTATTTTGAATTTATCTATAAATAAGCTGTTGAACATAATATATATTTTGGTAGAATTTTCTCAATTTCTATGTTTTTTATTTCACAAACAAGATTGTACAGTATTTACTGAAGTGGTCTTATTTATCTAATAAGTAATATATCTAATAACAATTTTAAAACATTTAAAAAAAACATTGACACAATTTTACCAGGGATGAGGGAAGTTTTCCAAATAATATTTCAGATTTGTAGGTTGTACCCTAGAACAATTTTGTTAATAAATTTGGCATACGTTTTTAGCCACATGCATGTGTGACACATGCGAGACACACACATACACAAACCATACTGAATTTGTTAGCAACTGCTATATGAATAAAATAAATTTCAGTGTCTCAAAAATTGTATTCAGCTTATATTTTCCCTTCAATATTACCTTGATAATCACTTAATCAGACACCAAAGAGGTATAGAGATTTAAAAAATTGTAATATCTTAATTTTGTTTTTTGCCTGTTAGATTTTTAAAACTTTGAGAGGCGTTTATCAAAAGTTGAAATTCTGACATCTAACCACAAGTATCAAGGTCAAATGCTTCTGTTTTACTTTTAAAAAACATGTTTCAATGTACATCCTAATGCATTATCATATTTTGACTAGTTGAATTGGCTTGTAAAAACTAATGGAAGAATTTTTTAAAACAAATTTGATCATATTGATATAGAAATAAATCTCACCAAATAACATTTTACAAAACAATGTGTTAGTGCTAATTACAGCTTCAATTTGAATTAAAAAATTAATGCACTTGGAAAAATATTTTGTCAGCTTATATTTTTTTTTTAAATAATTCTATTCTGTTTTTTAAATTAGAAATAATAATACAAATTATATTTATAGCAATTTAAAAAGGTTTATAAAAACTTGATTGTCATATAAATAAAAAAAAACTGCCATTTTTGTAGATCAGTAGATAAAATTACTAATGTCTTTCACAAATTCTGATTTTATGAAGGAACATAGGCCGGGTATTAACACACACAAAACATTGTATATTGATACAATGTTTAATTTATATATATTCTAGCCAAGATAATGTGATATGTAACTTACAATTAAAAAAATATTCAAATTCAGAAATTTGCGGTTCCTAGTAATAAACAAAAATTTTCCCATACATTCTGCTATTATAAAGTACTGGGAATATAATTCTATTTTTTACTTTTTAAAGAAATTGTGTATTTATATTATTTTATAACTATTATTTTTGTAAAGTATAACTTAACTTTATTTATTGTGGCATTAGTTTGATAAGTAGTAATTTATCCTATAATTCAGAGGTTATCAATGCAAATTTGATTTTTTTTTGGAAATAATTGAGTGTATTTAATGCTGTGTAGATAAGTTATATTAGTAATAATTTATCCTGACATTCAATTCCAACAATGCAAATTAGAATGCCAATTATGTAATAGCTGTTTGACATATGTATTTTTTTAATAAATATTTTAGATTTTAAAAGATGTTGAAAGAATTTTAAATCGTTTATTGTATGTATAAATATAGTGTTTTATTTATTGAACCATTTTTTATGATTCACTGCATGTTCATATATCTTTCTAATAAAGTACAGAACCTTCACTATAGTGTTTCTATAAACTTGACTACCTCATACTTTTTCATTTGCAGATATATTACCTATTGTCCTTTTGTGTTTAAATCACTATAGACAATATCTTTATCTTTTGCTCATGCTTAATATTTTGTGTTCTTTACACTGTTTTTCTACACAACTTCAATTCTAATTTTATCCATCTATTTAAATGGTTTTAATCTTCTCCAAATGCTTCATATTTTTTTTTTACTCTGTTGTAAAGATGCAGATCTCAGCAACATATAATGTTATATGCTGGACAAAACACTTGACTAGATTTTTTCAGTGAAGGCTTTACTTGACAGTGATATTTCCATTTTCACTGTATGACTGCAGTTGGCACATTTACAAGGATGCCCTTTGTATAATTGTTTGTGCCTGTCATGCGTAATGGAAGCAAACTTTAATTTCTTCCCATTCTTCCCCTTGGGTCCAATTTCAGTTCTTCAGTAATTTTTTTAATGTAGAATTTGAATAGGTTATTCAACAAATCATATCCTTATTATAACCTTACCTGATTTGACTTTGTTCTGTCTTTTTTCTCTTGTAATGTCTTTCTAATTACTTAATAGTAAAAATTACTAAATGCTATTGCTGTATACTATATTTTCCTTCTCTAAAGAATATTATATATTACATAATAGTTGATAGATTTTAAGGTATTTGTTAATAGTTTTAAAAATACAACAATGCAACTAAATGGAATTAAATGTGTGAACTTGTGCAAAATATTATGTATAATATGAAGAGTAAATTATATTTTGTAAATTTTATTGTAAATAATAAATGTTATTAATGTGTTATTTCTAAACAAATAACTAACTTCAGAGTGGTATAATTTTATTAATTTGATTGACAGACATATAAACGGTATATACTTCTTAAAACATTTAAACAGCCACAGTGGATTTTTGTGTAACATAGACTTGTGCAATTTCGTCATAATCATATGTCCTTTTAAGGAATGTATCTTGAAGTCGAATGCCTGAAATATTCTGAAATAAAACCAGATAAGTTTTTGTTTTAAATCTATTTTAAATTACCCATCACATTCTGCAATTTTTATTTCTAAAGATATAATAAATATCTCCTGTGAAATATTTTATTGATGTAATCTGTGAAAACAAATTACACGGAATAACTACCTGGTAACTGTGAAGAAAGAGGCTGGCTAACATATAAAGGACTGGAATGTGTTAGTATAGAAAAGAAAATATTTATTGAAAAATGAAGTAAATGGTATAAGAAACCTCAAATATTCTAAAATCCCAAGGGTCACTAGGAAAAATGAGACAGAAGGGACCAAACAGAACTTACCTCTTCACACAGGCATCCAGCTTCAAGAGTAGCTGATAGCCTGATTGTTCATGGTATATGATCCTCGACAGCCTGCCGTGCTTCCTGTTCATGAGAATGTCTCGCCATGTTGTCACTTCATTTAACTTTCAGAAAAATCGTTATTGGTATGGGATATGTGCAGTTGATCAAAATGTGCTTTACACTTTCATCTATCTTCATTTTCACAAAGTTTACGTATTATAAAATTTGAAAGGTTAAATCTAATTAAGTATTCCTTTGTCACTGTTTTGGATTCAGCACTAGTACCAACAATTTAATATTTCTCCCATTTATGGTGAATTTAGGGATAAAGTTTGCAAGTTATTTCATCAAGAGAAAAATTAACACATTTTTCCAAGAAAATTATTAAAGACCACTTTGCGCTCCAGTTAAATGGCATCAAGGTCGGTTTGAATTCTTTCTTTTGCTTTTTTCTATGACGTGAGCCATATGGTTTGTGGTTCCTTGAAAGTCGGGAATGAGACCATTGGTAGGACCATGGAGAACAATGTTGAAGAGACTAGGACAAATAATTCCACCTTATGGAATTTCATTTTCAACTGCTTACTTCAATGAGATGGTGTTGATAACTAAAACAACTATGCATTGGCCCAGTAAAAAATAGGCAACAAATTGAAACATTTTCCCTTTAATACCAAGCTCCATGTATTGAACAATAAGTTGGATGAAGTATTCTATCAAATGCTTCCTTAAAGCAGTTTATTACGGCCATACATGACATCTTCTTGTAGATCTTTGTGAAGAATAGGAGTGCATCTGTCATGCTATGTTGGCATCTAAAGCCAAGCTTATGTTTAGGTTGCAAATGGTTTGTTTTGTCACCATGAAAGATGATTATTAACCAGACACTTCATCAGCTTTCCCAGACATGAAATTAAAGAAATGGGGCAGTAAAAGCCAGTTTACGATGTGACTTTCTCAGACTTCAGAAGGGGGATCGCTTTGGCAATTTTTAATTTTTTTTGGAATGTTATCCAAGGCCCATACTAGGTTGAAAAATAAGAGGATTTTAGCTTTCATTTCCTTAGAGCAATGAGTTAGCATCTCATTATGAATTTTAGCAGAACCAGGAGCTCCTTTAATTTCTCTATACCATCTATCAGTTCAGTCATCGAAAATGAATAATTGTCGGAATAACCCCAATGTAATACGTTACTTTCTATATGTTAAAAATTGTTCCTATATTGTTAAATATTTAGGCCAGGATATTTTGCAACCTGACTTTTCCGAGTAATATTTTCCAAATTCTTCACCTTTATCTTTATCATTTGATAACAAGAGACTATCTTGTTTCTTAACATGTTGACTGCCATGATGATCACTGGTGATCGAGACTGCATAATTCTGGCGAGCACCCGTGACCGACAATGTAGACCTAACTTTAGATCACACAAGGCCGTCGTATTCACAATGTATTTAATCATATGAGATGTCTGACAGTCTCTGTGTGTCTCCAACTAGGCGTTCAGAAAATTTTTTTATATTTTTTTTTACAAGATTATAATTATTGGAAACTTTTAGTTCAGAATTACAAGGAAATCATTTTAATTTACACTTCTTTGTAGAAAACTACATTACGTTTTAGAATACTGTTACCTTTGATTTGATCCTTTAAAAAAAATTACCTAGAAAAACTGAACAATATGAAAATTAGAAAATTAAGACTTTACGAACAAATTTTGTTGTTGTTCATGATGAGCTGGTAATTAATCACTTATTACAATTTGAAATTACTTGCGACCAGACATTCTATTAATATAAGTTGCTCTATTGTTAACTTACACTTGGAGGAAACGTTTTCGACTTACGACTTCAATTTTAAGTGTAATAAGTAAACAGCTCAATTTAAAACATACTTGTATTGAAACAATACAAACATAAATGTCGAAATAATGTCCAGATTATATTTACAATCTAATTATTCGAGAAAAAATATTTTCAAACAATACAGTTATACTAAAAATTGAAAAAAAATATATGAAAAATCTAGTAATTATATTGTTTACAAATATCTATAATATTGTGAAAATATGTTATATGTTTATACTTGAATTTATATTGAAAAATACAATATTACCATTGTTATGTTAACATTTTACATTTATTTGGAAGATCGATCTTGAATGGGGAATGTGTAGTAGGCCCGGCAACATGACGCCTTGTAGAAATAAATATTTACATCAGGCCATGACGGTCACGGGTGTCCGAGATTATGAAATAAATTATTTTAAATGATTAAACACACTAAAAGACAAAATATTTTAATGTTTTGTCATTATTTAAACAAAAAAATTTTTTTTGTAGAGGTCTACATAGTTTACTGTTGCACTTGTATTTGATCCTATTTGAACCTATCTTGGAATTTTTCCAATGCTTCTGAGCCTTGATCCTTTCCAAACATAGTTCTTGAATGTCTTTGTCAGTCCAACAGATTTGAGAATTAACCTTTCAGTAGCTGAAATGATGGACGCCTAAATGGTCTCTTTGTTCATACTCTCCCCAGCACTAATGTGTTCTGTTTCCCTTGTGGAAAGCTTCCAGTCAGCTTTTTAAATCTTGAACTTGCTTTAAACAATGGTTTTGTTCTGAACTAACTTAATGCCCACACTTATTTGAAAGAAAACCGGGAAACGGCCACCCAGATCCTGATAAAAATGCCAATTTGGAAATTTTTCCCATAAATATAGAGTGGCTACAGGTAAGTCCAATGTGTTTAAGAGCCAGTCGAAGATGACTGATAAGTAGGAACAAATTTTCTGTTCACCAAGAAATGATTGTTGTTACCGAGTCAACTGTAGAATAATGGTTCGTTATGGTTTTCACTGCCTTTGTTTCAGCTGTGGTGCTTATTATTGAAGTCTTAAACCACCCAAATTTTGTCATCTATGTGTATTAATTTGTCAACATCGTGTAAATAATTCCTCTAAATAATTCTTCTTAAAAAGAAGATATCGGATTAAATGCTAGGCAAAGTTATGTAGTTACACAATTTAGGTAATATTCTTTTTAAAAAATTTAGTGTTTCCTAAAAGCAGATATTAAGCTAAGAAAGTGATAATGCATTTTGTGTTACATATATACAGTTTAAGTATGTAAATATTGCAAGTTTGTGCATTTAAAGACACAAACCTCATCCCAATTTTATTATCTTCCTTGTAATGAATGAATTTCATAAAGCATGAATTACTTAAAATATTTTAAAACTATTCAAAAGTAAGCATTGCTCATGAAGACAGTATTGTCGTTTTTAAAATGGGAGACATTTTTTTTATTGACCACTATATTCAAGTACTAAATGAGATCTATTTTTTTTAAAACTTACATGCAAACCAGGTGTGAGTGGGACAAGACTCAATTGAATGTGTACAGACTGACCCTGCTCCAATTTTCCAAGTTGGCGACCAGACACTGCACACCATGCTAGACCAGGACATGGTTCTAAACCGAGAACTATGTCTAAAGTACGAGTACTGGAACAATTTGAAACCTTATTTTAATTTTTTTAAATTTCTAAAACTTCATCAATATATAAAAACAAATCTTTTATAAAATATTAACAAATGGTATTAATTTTTTTAAATGTATTGTTTACTTATAAAATAAAAAGTCAATTATAAAATATTGTTAGGATATAATATAAATACATTATTTTGTTTTATCCTCTTGATTAAAGTACTAGCCAAAAATATGACTGAATGAAACAACCTTTATATTTGAACCTGCTATTCTGAGGACGTTTGTAGATGAAAGCTATAAAAATATCTACAGTTGAGCATCTATTATCTGAACTTAGAAAGTACCCTGAAATAAAGTGATTTGTAGAGTGGAGCACATGTTGTAGGGTACAGACAGGAGCGTAGTGCGTGGAACATTTCATAGGATATGCATTAAATAATTATTTCTTGTTAATTTTTGCAATGGCAATACAACTGTTCATAAATACTGTAGTATGTGCACTGTATATGTAAATTTTAAAGTTAATGTTTACTTTTAATAAAATGCAGTACTATAGACCTTCACATTATTATACAGTAGAATTTGTTTGTTTATTTGTGTTTTTTTCAAATTTATTCTGTCTAATATTAATTTTATTTAGAATACAGTAGTAGAATAGGCCCGTGAAAAGTGAACTGCCAAAAAAGTTAGCCTTGTCTTAGTTTTTTTTGAAATCTTTAAATTTTTGATTAAATAATTTTAATCTTTGTTTTAAAATTTTTAAATAAAGTTTAAGAAATACATTTTCAACATTCATATTTTTTTATTCATTTAAAGTAAATTTTAATTTAATATGAAATATTCTAAAAAGACTAAAATTTTTTAATTCATTTAATGACTACTATAAGGGGAGATTTGGAATGGAAATATAAATTTTCAAAATGGCTTCAACTACAAATATTAAATGAAATAATTTTAAATAATATAAGTCATTAGTTTTTGAATTGATATACAAAGATATCTAGAATTTTAAGAATGTTAGTATATACATGCTAATATTTCATGTTGTTATGTTAAATTTATGTAGTTATTTACAAATTATTTTTGTTTATTTATGTGTGATTTATTGATGATGATAAATAATTAATATAAATTATTTCAGTAAATTTGAAAGAAATAATTGAATTTAAAGCGGGTATAAAAGTAAATTAAGTTATGGTTTGGTAATATAACAAGTTAAAATAATTTGGGAATTTTTGAAAATATTTTTGAACTAAATTTAATTGATTTTTTAAAATTAAAATAAATTTTATTTTATAAAAGTGAATGGCAGTTTTGATAATAAATCTAAAATAAAATATATGAATAATTATTGAGAATTAAAAATTAAATGCAGTAGTAACAGGAAATAGCACCACGTTAGTAAAAAGAAAGTATTCAAAAATAAACCCTTTTTCAATACTGTATGTCTTTGCAGGTTATTTTTTGTTTTGTGTTTGAAATATCTTTACAGATTTTATTATTAATTTATGAAATGTATTACAGGCTAGATTTAACAGTTAACGTTAAATAGTAAAAGTTATCAGTAAATATTTTTGAATAAATTTGAGGTCAATTTAAATTTAATTTTTTTAAATATAATTAAATAAGAGATAAAATTCCAGTACTAAAATGACATTTTATATAAATAAAAATCAATGGTTTTTACTTACAACTAAGAGTTAAATTGATTTTTTACTTAATGATTTTTTTAAATAATTCTACAATATGGTCATAAAGTTGTGATGTCTTCAAAGAATTTATTCGCCAAGATATAGAGACTCAAAGGGTTAAATATCAGTAAGTTAGGTTTTTAAAAATGAAGTTCAGTGACTGGTTCTCTGGAAGAATTTGGCAAGAAGCACTATAGGTTCTAGCTTGTGTCAAATTTTATCTGCATTGGCTGTTTACAGGTAAGTATTGGATTCAGAGGAAAATGGCCAGAAGAGTCTGCAGACCCTGGGTAGGTAAACTGTCGCAAAACGTGTATTTATTTGTGGGACGATTTAATAAGTTTATAATAATTTGAAAAGGACAATAAATTATAATGTAAAGACGACCTATTTGATAATCATTCTTAATTCGTTAAAAACTGTTTTTTTAAAAAATGTACATAGTTTTGTACAAGTGATAAAATGGTAAATTATAGTAATATATGTTTAATGGTTACTAGTTTAATGGGAGTAAGAATAAATCAAAACTTTATCAGGAAGGGATACTCAAATGAACAGGTTTGTTGGTAAAGGCTGTAAGGGTGAGCTCAACTCATGTCAAAGGTAAGTGACATTGTGTGTTGTACTTGACTTCTTGAAGCTATTTAAACAGTCATTTTCAATTGCGCATAATTTTGTTGTTGTGGAATTTGTTATTTACTAGGCTATGTAATTAATCATGCCTTGTTTGTATATTTGTTTCTTTCTATTTATATTGAGTTAGATATGGCTGCAGCAAATGATATTGCCAATGATTTTGACTTGTCAAATGATAGCTTATCATATTATTTTGCAAGATAGTGAATAAAATTATTACAAAAAGGGTGATTTAAATCTGGTGTGGCCTCATAATACTGCTGGTTTGAAATGTATACCATTTACTGGCTATAAAAAACTTCTATAACCAATCCAATTGATTGTTTTTTTCTTGAGTTCTTTCTAACATACCATGTGAGCCCTGATCGATTTGCCTGCAAAGCAATTGGTTTTTGCTCATTTTCCAGTTGCAAATATCATTGCATGATCAAATAGTTGGTTACTTTTGTTTTATATCTAGTAGTAACTTTACAAGTTTTCCTGAGTATACCCATTTATTTATTTTTATGATAGGCGTTAAAAATTCCGCGAAGTGTTTAACCCGCCCATTGAAACTTGAATTGTGGCATCATCACAGATGTCATTTTCCCCTTCAATTTTTTTTGTTATAAATAGATATCTAGAATAAGTTAGCAAAATTACTGATTAATACTTTTCAACTTTTAACATCAATTGGATGTATGTCTATAGAAATTAATGTAATAATCCATCTTATTATAGAAAAGGTTTTAAAAAAACCGTTACGTTTGAAATACAGGTATAAACCAATTTAAATGAGTAAACATACCAAGATAAGTCAGAGTAGGTAGAAGTCAGATCACTCAAATAAATCTATTATCTGTATTTTACACCTATTTATATGGTCAATTATGTACAGTATATGGTGCAGACAATAGTCAGATGACTATGAGTGCTTATCGCTGGGAGACGTTGCCTGTACGCCTGTACACGCATCATCATAATTGTTGATTGATGACATCAGTTTTGCATTTTGCACCCAAATTAAATATATATATAATATAAATTCACTATTGTAACATGAATAAAAAATAGAATTTTATAATTTAAAATAAAATTCCCAAAACCGTAACCAAATTATTAAAATTCCTGTATAATTCCCAATTCTCTCAATACTAATAATTCTAATATAAATCCTGATATTTCCCTTTATCTTCATCAATCCCACTCTCTGGCATATACTAGAGCATGAATATATGCCAAAGGGTTTTATATAAAATAGCATAGGAGAAAGTTTTAGAAAAATATAATTCTTTCAGATATTGCTAAAGTATATCCATTGAGCAATAACATACATTTGTCAACAGTTTGTCTATCACTCTCTAGTAGGTGAATTCTGAAAGGTCCTTAAGGGTACCTGCATGCTTCTTTGACTGAAGTTAGAGTGTCCATGGGTTTTTAAAGGAGGATTTAACTTGGGGTTGGAATAGTTCAGATGCTGTGTTTTTCAAGGTAATTTGGTGCTTGGTGATGGTTGGATTTCCAGAACAGACCATGCACAGAGGGAGCTTGCTAGGAAGTATAGTAATTGTACATTGAAAACAGATTTTTTCTGATACTTTTTATACACACTTTGTATTAGAACAGTTTAAGTAATCTAACCAAGTAATAATATATAAAGGAAGATGAAAATGATTCTTTTCTTGTTATACAGGATCTTATTAAAGAATTATTTGTAATATAAATACAGTCAAGCCACTGGCACATATCTACAAATGAGAACTATATATGGTGTTTTTATACCTTATTATGTTTATTAAATCACAGCACCATTTATGGGTCATCTCTATTCTACACTTTCTTGTAGTACAATATTAACTCACCATGTATTTATTATCCTACAAAGAAAATTGAATGGTTCTTCTAGAGGTACTATGTTGGGAAGTTCTTGAATTGATAACCTTAAATCTCCGTAATCAGGTACCTAGAATAATATATTAAATAAATTACTATTTGAAATTCTTAATATAATCATCTTCATTTCTGTTAGGAATATTTCTATATAATTGAGAACAGTGTTCTGCCTTTCCTAGCGTTACAATTTTTGAGTCACATGTTTGGAAGCAAAACTATTCACTCTATGTAATAGTGTAGGTAGCATGGGAAAATGTAATAAAAGAATAGGTAAATGTACAGTCAAACATTATATTTAAAAGTTTGAAATTAATAAGTAGTTAGATGCAGGAAGCAAGAGTAGGCGTGCACCAATAGGAAGTGAGGTCTGGAATTGGTGGGGACGTGGCTAATAGTATATAAAGACAAACTCAAAGTTTAGTCGAACAGTATGATTTAAGTTTTGAAAATGAAGTCATTCTGAAACTCGTCAACAGAGGAAATTATTGTAATGTTAGAAAAAGCAGAAACTACTCAAATATATATAAATTACTATTTATTAAATAATATTAAATATTATTTCATATATGTAATAAATGAATAATATATTATTAAATAATAATTATTATTTTATTTTAATAACAAATTTATTAAAAATTAATTCTATCCTGAACTATGTTTAAAGCTGTGGCATAAAATGGTATCATAAACTTTGAATAGAATTCTGAATACAATTATAATTAAAATATGTTTTCATAAATGGTTTACTTATATAATGTACACCTTAAGCAAGTAGAAGTAATATCTGACCAATTGCAAATTCACTCTTGATTTTGGTTTTTGTTATATTCCAAAAACAAATGATTAGGGTCGTAAACACTTATGACATATGTCATAAACCAAAAATACTGGTTAGAACCTCTCATCCCTTATAAAATAATTTTTTAACAATAATTCTATCTTGTCACCTAAATGCCCATGTCTATAGATAAAAGTATTCAGTTATAGTTTTGGTTATATAAAAAAAATAAAACATAACTTGTAAATAAATAAAAAATTAACTTGTAGATAAATAAAACATTAGTAGAGTAAAATTAAACCAGAGTTTATTTGGGCTGTATAATATGAATAAACCTCAAATTTATAAATTATAAACTCAAGATAGCAGTAACAAAATTTTGCACCCTTAGAATTTTAATTTTACTTTTAAACTGATGAGTTTTATGTTAAATATTATAATTTGGATGAAATTACAACATTTATCACTTATACATTACCACACAAAATTTATTTCTAAATTTCTACTTGCTGAGACATCTTTTGAAATGACATTACTAAAATATTCTATGAAATTATTTAACACTACTGGACAAGTTGGTTTTATCCATGTTTGTACAATTAATTGTGTTATGTGTATTGAATTCTTTGCTGACTTTATTATTTACATTAGTAAATAATAATAATCACTTAAACAATAGTTTATCACTATCCGAACTTTGAATTTAGTAAATTTGTTAAAACTTACTGAGACAGAACGTTTTCGATCGCTATGTGCCGATCTTCATCAGTGTCTTCTGCTTGGAGATGTTGGGTCAAGCGGTGACGGTTTTAAAGGTAGGTTTTCGATAGTCTCGAAGAGTATGTGTGATTTATATTGTGTTTGTTCGTTTAATATGTTTGTACTTTGTGTGTCTGTAAATTTCATATTGTTCTAGTGTGTTGAGATGTGGTCCTTTTTTGTTGATGTGTAGGATTTCTAGGTTATGGTAAATGTCTGTGTATTTGTGTCCTGTATCTTTTATGTGGTTGTAAAATGTTGAGTTGGTGTTCTGTTTGTGTTCTTTGACCTCTTTGTTTAAAGCTGCGACCTGTATGTCCAATGTAGAATTTGTTACATTCGTCGCAGTTCGGTTTGTATACGCCTGGTGCTTGTAGTTTATCCTTGTTGTTGGTGTTGTGTTGTATTTTGTATTGTAACTTGTTATTAGTTTTGTATGCTATTTTGTATCCTATTTTTTGAAATTTGTGGGCTATTTTGTTTGTTGTTTTGTTTATGAATGGTAATGTGATGTATCTGTTTTCCCTGTCTATAGTGTTAATTTTAGTGTTTTTTTTTTGTATTTTGCACCATAGTTTATCTATTATTGTGGTGTTGTATCCATTTGTGTATGCTAAATATTTAATTGTGTCTAGTTCTTTGTTTATGTTTTCTGTGGTCATTGGGACTTCTTTAAGTCTATGGAGCATGGATCTGAAGGCAGCGTGTTTATGTTGGGCAGGGTGGTTTGAGGTGTTGTGGATAAGTGTGTCTGTCGTTAAGGGTTTTCCTGTAAATGTTGAAACTGTGTTTTTGTGTGAGGGTTTTTGTTATGGTTAGGTCGAGGAAGTTTAGGGATCGGTTGGTTTCAATTACACCCAAAACTCCACTTCAGTTCAGAAATTGAAAGCGATAGAAAACGTTCTGTCTCAGTAAGTTTTAACAAATTTACTAAATTCAAAGTTCGGATAGTCATAAACTATTGTTTAAGTGATTAATAAGATTCACCAAACGTAATGGACTATAAAATTCGAGAAGTAAGTAATAAATTATTATTCTATAAATAAATTTAGTCTAACTTGATACTTTTTAGCTATATTGTAATATAGTAAAACAATTTTATTTAAAAACAGTAAGTCTCTGTATTTGTTCATTTCTGTTTCTAAATTTTTAGTGCACAAGATGTATTCTATGGCAAAACATTGCTCAACAAAGTAGCGCTGTACTTTCAAAAGGTCATATGGTCACATTAGATGATAAAGTATACTTGATAGTACTCTATTATAATGTATTTTTTAATTATTTTCTGTTTGTTTTTTTTGTAATTGTTTTAAAATATTTATTAAAGTCACTTTTAAATGCTTTGAAACTTTATTTCACATGTAAACTAATACTCCTTAGTTTCTTAAAAAAAAATATTGTTTGGACTTTTTGAAACAAACATTTTGTAAACTTAAATGAAATTAACAGTTGATATTTCATAGTCCACTTGTCAACATGTTTACAAATAGTAGAGTCACTAATATAGTAGGGTATGTCTGAAAAGATATATATTGTGTATCTATAAGGTACAGTTACTGAGAGGGTAGTAATATTCAAGGCTCATATTCTAGTTGCCTAGAAATCGAAAAGCATGCCATTATCCATTTTTTTTTTTGTAATTACATTAATTTGGTAATACAGTGAAGTCTGGATAATTCGAGGTAAATAGAACAGAGAATATCTCGGATTACATGGAAATACATTCCTGTGCATTAGAAGAAATGGGAGTTTTAATAAGCCCTAATATTGTATTATGACTAAGAATGCACAAAATAAGTTTACAGGACTTTATATACAAATTTCTTGAAAGCCCACCTCATTTCCTTTACATACTGTATTGATATAAATATTTCTTGGAAGGCCGGCTCATTTTCTTTACATTCTGTATTGATATGGGCATTTCTTGAACTCCCGACTAATTTCCTTTGGCTACCGTATTGATATAATCATATTTTGGAAGCCTAACTCATTTCTGTTACATTCCATATTGATATGGACATTTCATTGAAATCCTACTCATTCCCTTTACATACCATATTGATATGAATATTTCTTGGAAGCCAGACTCATTTCCTTTGTATACCGTATTGATATAAACATATCTTGGAAGCCCGACTCTCTCCTTTACATTCTGTATTGATATATATATTTATGGGAAGCCTGATTCATTTCCTTTACATACTGTATTGATATAAACATATCTTGGAAGCCCGACTCTCTCCTTTACATACTGTATTGATATGTATATTTATGGGAAGTCTGATTCATTTCCTTCACACAAAGTATTAATATCAGCATTTCTTGGAAGCTCGACTCATTTCCTTTACATACTGTATTGATATAAACATATCTTGGAAGCCCGACTCCCTCCTTTACATTCTGTATTGATATGTTTATTTATGGGAAGCCTGATTCATTTCCTTCACACAAAGTATTAATATCAGCATTTCTTGGAAGCTCAACTCATTTCCTTTACATACTGTATTGATATAAACATATCTTGGAAGGCCGGCTCATTTCCTTTACATTCTGTATTGATATGGGCATTTCTTTGAAACCCTACTCATTTCCTTTGGCTACCGTATTGACATAATCTTATTTTGGAAGCCCAACTCATTTCTGTTACATTCCGTATTGATATGGACATTTCTTTGAAACCCTACTCATTTCCTTTACATACCATATTGATATGAATATTTCTTGGAAGCCAGACTCAATTCCTTTGTATACCGTATTGATATAAACATATCTTGGAAGCCCGACTCTCTCCTTTACATTCTGTATTGATATGTATATTTTGGGAAGCCTGATTCATTTCCTTCACACAAAGTATTAATATCAGCATTTCTTGGAAGCTCGACTCATTTCCTTTACATACTGTATTGATATAAACATATCTTGGAAGCCCGACTCATTTCCTTTACATACTGTATTGATATAAACATTTCTTGGAAGCTTGAATCATTTCCTATATATACCATATTGATATAGACATTTTATGGAAGGCTAATTTCCTAAAGATACTGTATTGATATGAATATGTTTTAGGAGCCTGGCACATTTGCTTTGCATACCATATGGGCATAAAGAATTTGTGGAACCCCGATCCATCACTTTTTTTTAAAGAGATAAAATAGGCTCAAATTTAATGGAAGCTCGAAAAATCGGGACAGGAAATTGACAAAAGTGAAAACTGTTGATGATTTAAATAACACAAATTTCATTTCAGAATTAAAAGGAATATGTCAAAATATACCTGGTACAGAAGCATAGCTCACTAAGATTTAATAGAATTGATGAGAGAAGATACTAATGTGTTGGGTACAAAATTTTAACACTAAGAAATCACTGCTCATGTTAAAGATAAAGATGCATTTATTGAAGAAACTGAGAAGAGAAGTGTGAACTTTGCCTAGAAAATGAAGTAACATATATAGGGAAGTAGATAAAATGCATTGGGTGGTTATGAGGCAAAAGGAAGGAGAACTGACGAATTTGATAGTATTAAAATAAATTTGGCAGCTTGAAGTACAAAAAGAAAAAAATTCTTCAGTTCATAAGAAAATGACCAACTTTAAAAAAATTAAATACATTTATAATACCATATTTTGTTTTGCTAGTGTAAGTTCTTACAAGGTACTGTTATATGTTATTTTTCATGTCTTTTATAAAAATAGAGTAACATACTATATTTGTAATTACGAACTATACTGCAGGCTACTACTGTTTATTAGCGCTGTGTAATTGTATTGTTCAACCAACATAAATCATGTAAGTATAACAATAGTTACATTACATACCTACTTATATATTTATGTGCTATGTTTACCCACAATTTTATGTTAATTTCATGACTTCCGTAATTTGTTTTTTCTTGAATTCATCACTCCCTTTGGTCCTGAGCTTGATGAAGAAGAGAATTCGTCTGTATTTCGAATGAAGTAGCTTGGACTATACTCAAGTGTCTAAGGATGCATTCTTTTTATCCTCTAATCTCTGGCTTTCAGGGTTGGACTCCTTCAGCTCCTTGAACTGCTGCCCTCTTTGCCTTCCTAGACTTCTTCCCCCGACTCCCAAAACTTGTCTGATATTCTCCTTAACTGCCCCCTTTTCCATGATTCTGATCGCTCCTCCTTCCATCACGTCTCTATTTACTATCTTCTTTATTAATCATCTTCCTTTTTCTTAATTTTGCCCATCTTGGCCTGTCTTGCATTGGTAATCAAAATATTTTTGTCCTTCCTTGCACATACCTTGTTTTGGAATGTAAGCTTTTGCCGACAAAGAATCTACTCTGGTAACTAAAGCCTTATGGGTTTGTCCCTCATCAATCTACCAGTCTGTCAGCTCATTGTTTTAGTTCTCAGTTTAGAATTTTCTATAATTTTGAATACATTTTATCTTTTAAACACAGTAACCCATGAGCCTATAGATTTACAATAGATCTATTATTTATTCTAGATTGCTTCAAATTATGTTTAATCAAGGTTTTTTTATTACCAGCTTCTTATTATATGTGTAGTATATGATTTGTGTTTGTTTCCGATTTTAATGAAGATATGTTGAAGATTTTGCAAAGGAATGTTTTAATAAAATGTGTTGCTATTGATAGTGACTATAATAAAAATACCCTAAAACCGAATTTACTTTATACAGTTTTAAAGGTTTTTTTATACATTGTATAAAATTAATTTCTTATATGTTAGAATTCCAATGTAGTCCCTGTATATAACTACTGTTACAAAAATGAATAAAGAGTGGAGGTTTATGTATCGACAATTTCTATGTCAACAGTATTAGATAGAAACCACCAAACACAAAAACTCCTAAACAATTTAATGGATCATGATCTAATATTGAAACAACTTGCCACTAATATAGTTGCAGTACAATTGCTTGAACTAAAACCTTCGTTCAAAACCGGAATCTATATACAAAAAATCAATATTAAAAAAATTAACCAAGTGGTAAAACAAGTTAACAGGGAAGGAAGTCATTGACCTAAATCCTTTTAACAATATAAAGCTTGGTCTGAACAAAATTGATAATAATTTAATACCATTATAGGTAAATTATCATATAAAACAATCAATAATAATTTAACAAAGCTTCTTAAACCCTTGCAACACCACTGTGATACTAGCATCTAATACTGTAATACTAAAAGCGCACACACACTCACACATTTGTCTGGTTTGTATGAAGCAGACACAATAAAGGTTTGTATGAAAGCCAAACAACAGAAATAATTTTTATTTATCTAAGTGATTAGTGATTTCAGCTTGTAAAATGATTATCATGAGGAATTGAAGGAAGCTATAACTATTAATAGAGAATTTTTTGACTGCAATTTAAAATCACAACTGCATTTTGGTTGAAAAAAATAATCAATGAGTAGCAAATACTGTATGTTAGTTTTACGTGAATTTATCAGAAGACAACTTTAAAAGTAAAACACAGTAAACTAAACAAAAATTCAGAATAATAAAAATTCAGATTTTACAATAATTTTTTCAACAAAATTAACTATTCTTACAACTTATAAAAAATTATTAGCAACAGATTTTGATTTAAGAAATACATACTATTCTCTGCAACTGACTTGTCTGAAGGCGTCCACGTTCTCCCAAATTTGACCTCCAAACAATATCTAGCTTTCCAATGTTGGTTGCACCACTTAATAATCCTATATCAGATGTTAAAGAAGGTTGAGGGCGTAAACAATATAAGAACTGACGACTAGCATTAGGCGGCATTGCATTCACTTTACCAAAAACTGATTCTCCATTTTGAGTTGTATTTAAAGCAGTAACTAAAAATTTTAAGTTAAATTTAGTTTAACAATAGTTAAATTCAAGAAAAACTACAACTTCAAAGAATAATAAATTTGTAATATATCCTACAATATAATATATCCTTTTTAAAGAACTCTTATAATTTTTCTTGAAAATATTATCCCCCTATGAATTTTGCATAACTTTCATCCCAGGACTTTACATTTCCTATTTTATTTACTGGATAATTAGCTCAATTTTCAAGGAGCTTTGTATTTTAATATTGTATACATATTAAATCATTTTATAACATCCTGCAGAGGAGTGCAGATTAGTAGGATTAATTATGTGTTATTCCAGCCAAACACAACTAAACTAACATCATATAATTACATACATTCACTATTATGCCTACATCTAATATACAACTTTTAACAGCCACTAACAAATATGTAATTTTATTTATTCTTATTAGATTTGGAATTGTGTGATAATAGTTTTATTGCTAACTAAATTATATTATAAGTGGGTTATTGTTGATTATTAGTCAGTTTTGGTTAATTTTAGTTTTCAATTATGGTTGAATTTAAGCAGATTTTATAGATTTTAATTTCTTTACTAAATGAACAACGGTTACATTTTTTAACTTTGATTTATTACATTTTATACATTATACAAAATTAATATTTGTTGATTACATCTTCACGTGAGCCTAGTAGTTGAGTTACAGTCTGACTTGACAATGGGACACATCTCCCAAAACGGCTATCCTTAACAATATAAAGTAAGTGCTACTAAAGGCAAGTGTAACAATTAACAAGTGTTTTTAATTACAAAATTAATACTTACTGCAATTTCGACACAGCTTAGCCATTAGCAGATTTTATAGGATCTCTTTCTCAGGTACACAATTATTAAAATCACAATATGCAAAGTTATTAATTAAATAATGAAATGGATCCAAAGCCTTGGCTGGCAGAAAGATTTTATTATCAGTGAAACCTGTGTTAGACGGAATCCCGTCTATCGCGAAAAACTTTAAAAGTCCCGACTGTCGCCTATTTAATTTACCTGGTTAATAACCTTTATAAGCCGGAAACTGTCTAACGTGGAAGCGGAATAAGCAAAAGGATGAGTGATACGTATTTACTACGTCTTAGTTCTGCATAAGCCGGAAAATCAGATCATATACATGCTATAAAATATAAAGTTACAATGACTTCCGTTTAGATAAAACACAATTTATAATATATTTTTTTACCATACAAAATTCACAGATAGGTCTGCTTAATTATAACGGATTGTATTTATTTCTGAGAACTCTGTAACAACGTTAAGGATTGCTGATATGCACAAGATAATGGAATGGTATATAAACATCCTTAATTTACGATAGGCTATGTGTCAGCACTCCTTTCCTTTAAGATAACACAATGAATGGTTTACAAACATCCACGGCCAGACATATTGATTGACAAATTGAAAGGCGAGAGACCGCTTCATTCTAAAAGGCAAAAAACATGCGCAAGTAGAAGAAGTTGAAGACGGACCAGTCGTAGAAAACAAAATAAAAACATTTGGCGAGGCTTTAATGAAAATTTGTGAGTTAGAAGATTTCGCGGTACGTATTAACAGCCCGGAAATGCGTCACCATTTGTTACAACTAAAAACAATAACTGAAACACGAGCAAGTAAAACTAACCTTTTAAAACAAAAGTAAATGCTAGATTTTTTCAAGCCTAATTGATTTTATTTTATTTTTACGTAAGCCTACTATGTACAGTATTTAGCCTAAATACAGTAAGAGGAAAATATAGTTTTTAATAAATTGCATCATTAATTCATAAATTTTGTTGACAAGTGTATAAGTGTTTTAGTTTTATAGTTTTCTATTAAAAATGTTGAAGTGTTATCTCTGTGGGAAATAAACAGTCAGTACTTAATCGGAAATAAATAATTAAATTAAATACTGTATTAGAACAAATGTAGACACGATGACAATTGTCCGTTATCTATGTGGTGTTGGTACAGCGCTATACAGCTGATCAGTAGAAATAATAGTCTTATTGCTAAGAATCCCCAACAAATACCCTCAACCCAACGCTAAAAATAATGTTATCATACAGTACATTACTACTGTATAAGCCGGAAACCTGTCTTAGACAGAAAAAAATGCCGGTCCCAATGGATTCCGGCTTAAACAGGTTTCACTGTACTAATATGTATATATAATCTTGACTAACTAAATTCCTATTACTAACCTATAAAAATAAAAAATTGAATATAAATGACCTTCTGATCTTAATAAATAAATCTAGTTTGTTTAAAACTAAAGGTTTAATCAAAATCTCAGCTTGATATTGAATATTAAAATATCTAATAATATTGAAAGACCTATATTATGTATTTTTTAAAGAAATGTCTGTAGATATATATATAGCTCATAATGAATTTAAAGTTCTTATTGTTACTTATTACACTTTTGCTATTACTTGCGACCAGACTTTTTGTTAATTAAAGGTTGTTGAATTGTTAACTTACATCTGGAGGAAACGTTTTCGTCTTACGACTTCTTCAGCCTTGTATTTTTGCCACTAGGATTGCTGCAGTTATGCTTTTTTGATAGCATTTTTTGAAAGTTAGAAGTGATGTGATCGAAGAGTATGCGTGATCTGTGCCGTGTTTGTTCATTTAGGATGTCATTTTTATGTGTGTTGCTATGTCTATATATTTCATACTGTTCTAGTGTGTTTAATTTATGGCCTTTGTTGCATGTGTGGAGGATGCTCATGTTATTTTCCATACTATTGCATGAGTGTTTAGTGTCCTTGAGGTGATTGCGAAGGTGGATTCAATAGCATATGTTCAATAAGTAGTGTGCAGTGCGCTTTTGTGTTTTTCATATCTTTTGGCGAAAGATCTGCCTGTTTGTCCAATATATAACTTATTGCAGTTGTTGCATTTTAGTTTGTATACTCCTGGGTTATTGTATGTGTTGGTATTGTTAATAATGCTGTGTGTGATAGCCGTTTGGCTTGTATTTGTTATTCTGAATGCTGCGAGTTTATGTTGTATTGGGTGGTTCGATGTGTTGTGTATCAGTGTGTCTGTCATGATTGGCTTGCAGTATATGTTGAATTCATGTTTGTTTTGATTTTTGGTTATGGTGATGTCTAAGAAATTCAATGTTTTGTTGTTTTCAAATTCTGCAGTGAACGGGATATTAGCGGAATAAATACGAGGTTGAAGAAGTCGTAGGACGAAAACATTTCCTCTAAGTGTAAGTTAACAACTAAACAACCTTTAGTTAACAAAAAGTGTGGTCGTAAGTAATAGCAAAAGTGTAATAAGTAATTAACAACCAGCTCATCATAAACAGCAACAAGATTTCGATGTTCTTATTGTTAGAAAAATACAAAATTTCACACAGCCAATATAAATATAGTTGAAAAATTGAATCAGATCTCACCCAAATATGACTGCTCTCTTGGCTTGGTAGGTGTACTTTTTCTATATCCATACATTTCATTATTTTCCACCTTGTTTCGTTCATTAATACAGGGTTATCATAAAAGAATGGTGCGGTTCCAGTAATTTGTAGGAAGATTGTAGGGAAATTTCTAAATGCTATATTGGTATCTCTGAAAGCCTCCAACCCAAAAGTTCCAACAAGATATTGCCCCCACACTTCAGTGCATTGGTCACAGACGCTTTGAACAACAAATTTGGAGATCGATGGATAAGTTGCCAAGGAGTCAAGACCACTTTGAGATTTTTTCTTGTGAGGGAAAGCTACATCAAAAGCGTTGTTTATTCACAAAAAATTCACAGCCTGAACCACTTGAAAAAGGATAATGAAACAATGACAACCATAACCGAAGAAATGTTAACGAATGTTTGGAGAGAAGCTGAGTGTTGTTTAAACATTTTTCGAGCAACTAAGGGCGCACATATTGAAATTTATTAATTATGTAAAAAACACTGTTTGAGACATCAAATTAGATGAATAAACAACATCAACTATAAGTAATTAGGTTTTATTTAAAGCTATGTTCGAAATCGCACCATTATTTTATGATAATCCTGTATATTGGACTGAGAATTATAAATATGCTTCACTTTTAAATACTTTTTAGGCCTTTTTATTAATTGAATACTTTTTTATATTTTTAAAAAATATATTTTTTACTAAATTTGGTCAGGCTCTATTACAGTTTCATTGTTACTTACACTCATTTTAATTACCACAGGCAAAGAAAAAAAAGTTTATATTCCATCATTTAAATTGACTGCTTCACAGTCTCCACTGATCAAGTTAAATAGAGATTACAACTTAATGTTATATTACATTAATAACTAACTAGATGTATGAAATTTAACTTATCATCATGTTAAATTCTTGGTACAAAATTAATTGCTATAATTTTTGTTGCATGCATTATTATTTACTTTAAAAAAAATGGAAAGTGATATGGTATGGTTAGTTACTACCTTAATTAATTATTCATCAATAACATGTGACATTTACAATATCAATTAGAAACCCCACGAAATTTACAATATCGATAATTTTTACACCCACAAATTCATATACATACAGGGAACTTCAAGTAGTCATGGCAATTGCACCTTGGGAGTGTTGAAAAAATCAGAATTTAACAAATTGCTTCTATGACCTTGTTCTGGTAAACTATTAAGTGCAGTCATGGTTGCTGGTGTACCAGTCACTTAAATCTTTGTTCAAGGTATGTCTGTAATTTAGGTGTGTGGTGTCTGTGGACGTCTGGTTTTATTTGACAAAGTCTTTTGTTAGCGAAGGACATAACGATGGCAATAACCATTGTAATAATTGGTAAATTCACTTTTATAAGTCTTAATAAAAATTTATAAGTTAAAAGAAATAACGATTCAATGCTGCTTTTGTTACAAAAATTTTAATATCTTAATATGACATTCCTTATTTTCTTTTATAAAGTCACTTACTAATTACAAAGTCTTATTTCATCCACAAAGAATTATAAAAATTAAGCTTTATTAGCCTAAGTCTAAAATTTGTTTATGGCAGCAAGAAGTTTAGTTATAAATTTTAATATTAATTGAATTTGATTTAATTACTTTAATTTGAGCTTGAGCTCTCCTTATCTCGGGTTAATAGGTGGGTTTTCTAAATTTTGAATAATAAAATTTGAGTTGGCACTTTCAAAAAAATATCTAAGTTACAATTCTTACAAGCTAGAATTTTTTTACAAGTTATTTGGTTTCTAATTAAATAATTTCCTGAATAATGTCTTCTTAATCGATCAGTTCAATGATTTGGCTTAATGTTATTCTGTAATTATGATTTGAATACGATTCTGCACTTTCTGCACCAGTTAAAAAAATAAAATTTCTACAGCCAATTCTGAAACACGTCTGCCTCGTTCAAATGCTCTGTCCCAACTAACTGACGCTCCCTTTTTAGCAATAAAATGGCCAAGTCGTCAATTTCCGCTATTTTCTCGTTTATTCCTTGTAACAGCTTTACGGATGTCATGTTCACCGCCTCTGATACACTTCTTCTTCTTAACAACTGCACTTAATTTTCTTTGCAAAACAATTGCATTTAAATCTTATTTCCCAAACTGTTTTAGATTATATCTCTACGAGAAATATTTAAAACGAATATCTTTTGCCGGTCAATGCGCACGCAACTCCACAAATTCGTTCTCCCATCTTGTTTACTTCAGAACATTTCACTAGCTTGCCGTTTGAAAGTTTTAAGTGTATTTATATCGTTCTATTGTTCTATTCAAATTGTTATCTATTAATTACTTCTAATACATTTTCTTATAAATAGTGATTTGTGTTTTTTTTTCTTTTTATATAAAATCTTGTGATTAGATCTAAAATGTGGCCATGTGCATTTTCTACACAAGTGAAATTAGGTTATGTTTACATTTCGTTACTGGTATATTTTAGTAATTTTTTTACATACTGAATTTATTTATATATATTTATCTTATTTTGTAAGTGCCTTTTATATATATACTACTTCAAAATGTTACATAGTCCCCAAATTTAGATAAAAAAAAATTTTGATTCCAAAATTCCTTTTTTTTTTATCTCAATTTTCACATTTTGGGAGTAAACTCTTACTCTATCCTTCTTGCTTGTCTGCTGCCCTCTAATTACATATGATATACTTAACTCCTAACAATACAATAAATTAACAATTAACATTTAATCAACAATCCTCTTATACTCTTAACATCTAGTACATTAATCATTTTCTGATTCTTAGAATCTATTTTATAACCTTTTTCTTTTTCTTTCTTTATTTTAATTTTAATAGAATGGAATCTTTCCAATCATAAGTCTTTTTATTTATCTATATAATCTATCTTCTGACACAGTGTTTTTTTTTTCTTAATTTTAGCCTAACCGAGTCATAGCATGTTTAGGTTGTTTGTAGGTTAGGTCCTTGTTCTTATTCGTTCATCCCTTCCTATTTCATTTAAATTTATATATTTTTTATTTCTTTATTTTTTTTTCAAGTGTTTGTTTAATTATTAAGTCATTTCTGGTCCATTGTCATTTCCGGTTTATTTGTTATCTATCCCTCCTACATTCGCTTCCTTCTCCTAATATTTTTATATCCTGAGTCATTCCTGTTGTTACCATCTTATTATCCCTTGTTATTTTCCTTTCTCTCGACTTCTCCCTTACTATTTAATTTGTTCTATCTGAAATTTATCTGATTCTCCATGGTGTGCCTCCCTTGGTTCATAAAATTTCTTTAACAAGCTAATATGGAAAATTCCTCTAATTTTATTGCTTCTAGCATCTTTGATTTCATAAGTCGCCTTGCCATATTTCTTGGTGATCACATAAGGTCCATCATATATATAAAATAATTTTGCCATCTCACCTCTTATACCCTGTGGTTGCCAATTTTCTTTTACTAATACCTTGTCCCCAACATTTAATTCTTCTATTGCATGAGTTTTATTAAATTTCTCTGCTCTCTTATGAGCCTTCTTCTTAATTCTACTCCTAGCAATTTCTAAATGTCTTTCTAAATTTATTAATTTTTAACTCCAGCCTAAATTTTTTATTTCCTTTTTCCAAAACCTTTCATCCTGAATTCCTAGTTGTAGCTGGTTAGGTGTGTATCCTGTAGTCTCATGAGAAATTTCATTAATTGCCTGGTTAATAACCTCTACATATTTTCCCCATTCTCTATGGTTATGATGACAATATGTTCTCAAACATCTAATGATCTCCTTATTCACCCTCTCAACGATATTGCTTTGTGGCCTCCTTATTGGAGAAAATATTGGTTTCATTTCTCTATTTTTAATATACTCCAGCCATTTCTTATTATTAAACTGGGTTCCATGATCAGTCTGTATTCTTTCTACTCTCCCGAATTTTTCTATATAATTTTCTAAACATTTAATTGCCTCCCCTGTGGTTGCCTTTTTCAATTTATAGATTTGAACGAATTTTGTAAATACATCTAAAATTACTAATAAATACTTATAGCCTCCTACAGTTCTTTGAAATGGTCCTATAAAATCAATTGACAATTGCTCCTTTGGTTTTTCCACTTGGATCCCTTTCATCTCTCCAAAATTACCTTGGGTTACATTTTTAGCTCTTTGACAAATATTACATGTTTTAATAATTCCCCTAATGCTTTTTCCCATTTTCTTCCAAGTGAAGCTCTCTGATAATATGGTATGACATTTCTTAGCTCCTGCATGCAGGTAATATTCATGACAAGTACCCACTATTTCTTTAATCATTCCCTTTGGTACTACTATTTTCCAACTTTCCCTATTTCTTTTATATACTAAGTTATTAATAATTTTATAATTTTGAGGATAATTTTGAATGTTTTCTTTTATTTCTCTAACTTCCAAATCTTCTACTTGTAATTTACTAAATTCTTTAAATTTTGTACACATTTCCATATCCATAACTCTTTCTATATAATTTATTTGTAATTCTGAATTTTGGTCTCTTCTTTCAAACTTATTTTTGTCACAAGGGTTCCTGCTCAATAGGTCTGCAACTACATTTTCTTTTCCTTTACAGTGTTCAATAGTATAATCATATTCTTGAATTAGTAATATCCATCTATGCAATCTTGAATTTAAAATTTTACAAGTCTTAATAAAAGTTAAGGCCTGATGGTCAGTCTGGATCACAATTTTTCTTCCTAGGATGATCTGTCTTGCTTTCTGCAGACAAAACAATATAGCAAGTAATTCCTTTTCAGTGGTATAATACTTAACTTCACTTCCTTTTAATGTGCGGTTCATAAACATTACTGCCTTTTTCTCCCCCTTTTCATCAATCTGATAGATGTGTCCTCCTATGGCATATTCACTGGCATCTGTTTGTAGGTAAAATGTTTTCTGGTAATCTGGGTGAGTAAGTACATTTGTTTCCAAAAATTTTTTCTTTAATTTAATAAAATTTCGCTCCTCCTCTTCTGTCCAAATAAATTTGTTTCTATTAGATAATAATTTTAATAATGGTTGTACAAATTCTGAATATTTTTCTATAAATTTATTATAATAATTAGCCATTCCAATAAAACCTTTTAACTGTCGAGGATTTTTAGGTGAGGGAAATTCTAATATAGCTCTAACCTTCTCTTCATCCATTTTTACTCCATTTGTAGTCAATCTATACCCTAAGAATGAAATATCTTTTCTACAGAACTCTGATTTATCAAATTTAATGGTCATGTTGTTTTTTAAACAAATTTGGAAGATCTTTTCTAGGTGTTTTTTATGCTCCTCAAATGTCTCAGACATACAGACTATATCATCTACATATATTAAGGTGAAATCTTCTAATTCCTCCCTCATAATACTGTCCATAGCTCTTGCCAATGCTGCTAGAGATGTTTTCAATCCATAGGGTGTAATAACAAACTGGTATGTTTTCCCTCTATGTTGGAATGCAGTATATTTTCTTGACTCCTCTTCCAACTCAACCTGCCAGAAACTGTTAGTGAGGTCCATGGTACTCAACCAATTAACTCTCTTTGCTCTGTGTAGAATCTCATTTATTCCTCTATAGCAATCATAATCCGGAATTATAATTTCATTTAGTTTTCTTGCATCTAAACATAATCTAACTTTCCCATTGGTTTTGATGACTGGGACTATTGGATTAATATATGGACTAGTACTTCTTTCAATTATACCTAACCTCAACATTTTCTCTATCTCTTCTTGTACCTGATCTTGGTACTTTGTAGGAATTGGGTAATTTCTTTGGTAAAATGGTACATCTTCCCTAACTTTAATCTTATGTTTATATGCAGTGCATAAACCGGGCTGGTCTGAAAATACTTCTTTATACTTCTCTATTAAATCACTCATCTCCTGTCTTTGTTCCTCAGTTACCTCTTCATTCCCTATTCTTTCAAAAATATCCTCTTTTTTTATCTCTCCCTCCTCTTGTACAATTTTAATATAATTTTGACTCTGGTTTCCAAAAGTTTCAAATTCTTCCCATTTTTCCATATCATTCATTCCTTCCTGTTCATCACAACTCAATTCCTCCTCCATCTCATTTTCAAAATTATTCATCTCCCCTTTAAATTTTGTCTGCCCATCTACACTCATTTTTGATTTATATAATTTGTTTTCATATTTAAACTCCATCTCCCATTTTCCAAAATCAAGTTATGCCTCCACATCCATCAACATATCCGTACCTATAATAAATTTTCTCAATAAGCCTGGCACCACTAGGCATTGAAACGGATATTTTACCCCTTCTATTTCTCCTATTACCATGATCATTTTGTTTATCTTTTTAGTTTTCTTATTTGTTGCAGTCCGAATGGTTAAATTTTTTATTGGTAGGATTTCTATTTTTCCTATTTTATTTTTATTCTCTAACATCCATTTCTCCTGGATACATGTTATGTTACTGCCTGTGTCTATTAATGCTGGTAAACTTGTATCTTCCATCTTAATCTCTATCTCTGGGTTTATTATTTTTTTTTCAATTCCTAAATTATAATTTCTCTCCTCATCTTCTTGTTCTAAAAATTTTCTACTGATTAATACATTATTTATAGTTAACTTATTTTAATCGTAGGAGCTTTTATCAAATTTTATCACTGGCAACCTCATTTGTTCTGTTTGATGCTCCTTTTCCTGATCCAAGGCGACGATACCAGTGTTCTCTAGTTTTCCGTTTGACTATGTGCACCATCCTCCTTCCTTGTCCCCACACATCTCCTTGTCTCTATCTGATTTACTTCCTTCTGGCTCCTGTCATTGGTTCTGTAATTCCTGTCTCCTCTATTTTCTCGATTATTTTCCTGCCCTGGTCTTGGTTCAACATTCCCCCTCATATGATTATCTATTCTTCTGTTAAAAAACTGGACATATGGCCGCCCTTCATTCCTATATTCATTCCTTCTATACAATTCTCCTGGTCCTGGAAATCTTCTATTTCCCTGCTGTCTCATCCCTTCCTCACCCCTTCTGGGTGGAAATCTATTTCCATTCTGTTCCTCTCTAGGGGTAGGCCTATTCCATGGTCCCCTGTTTCTCTGTCTTATTTCCTTATTTCTCTCCTCTATGTCCTCCTCATTCAGCATCCTTTCCATCTCTCGGATCGTTTTTATATTTTGCACCCTTCTTGACAACTGTACCCTTTCATTAAAATGCCGGCTTAATCTCCGGACTATCTCTTCCTCATTTTGCGGTGGTGTCATGTTCTCTAAAACTATGACTCTTTCTATGAAATAATCTGCTCTGGCTCTTCCATTTCCCTCAATATACCTTTCATTTTCCATTCTCTCTTTAATGCCTTCCTGTATTTCTTTGGCCCAGTATCTTTCTATAAATCTATCTTGTAAATCCGCGAAATCTTCCACCTCCTCTCTGATTGATTCCCACCATCTAGCCGCTCCTACTTCCAAAGCTCTATCTATGATTCCTCTGCATTCATTTTCAAATCTTTCCCCTGTCCTACATTCAAATTTTCTCTCCACATACCTATCCAGTCTTTTGAGGAACTCCATAGGGTTACCATTCCTTCCATTAAATTTGGGCATCTCCTCCTGATTCCCGCAAGACACTTGTATGATCCTTAGGCCTTCTCCTCCTTTACTTTCTTCCACCTTCTTTTCTACCTTTTCCATTCTCTGGGTCAATTCCCCTTGTTTCTCATTATTCCTCCTTCCTTCTGTTTCCAATCGGTCAATTCTATCATTATTATTGTTTTTCTCAATCGCTATCTCCCTATTTAAAACTCTTAACTCTTCCCTGTTCTGTATTGTTATATTTTCTACCTTCTCTATCTCTTTCTTATTAATTTCTGTCACATCAGCTATTATTTCTTTTGTTTCCTCAAAATTCTTTTTAATCTTCTCCTCTAAGTCTCTTCTCATAACTCCTATTACAGCATTATTCTCTGTTCTCAACTGTTCCCTCATATCCTCTATCATTCTCCTATTTTCTTCCTTTAGGTTTTCGAATTTCTTATCCATTTCCAACCTACTTGAGGCAAATCCTCTGTTCATCTCTTCTTTCATCTCCTTATTTTCCTCCTTTATTTCCTCACTATTTTTATTTAATTTCCTTATTTCTTCATTACTCTGTTCAAATTTTCTATTCATTTCTTTTTTTATTTCCTCCTTACTCTCTTCAAATTTTCTATTCATTTCCTCTCTCCCTGTATTTATTTTTACACTCATTTCCATTAAAGTCCTCATTATATTCCTTAAATCAACACCCTCATTATTTCCCTTTTTCTGTTGGGTTTGCATCAGTGGTAATCCCCTAGCCTCATCTACTTGGGTTTCCACCTCACTCTCTTCTATAGGCATATCTGTGCCTTCCGTTTCTGTCTCTTGTATTTCTAGGCTTGTCCCTTTTTCCAATTCTATTAGGCCTATTGTAGCTTCTTCCTCTTTTTCATTTATTTTTTCTTTTAATGTCACATATTTTCCTTTTGCAGCTTCCTCAATTGCTGTACCCTTCCTAGACCTACTATGTTTGTTATATTCCTCTAATTTTTCTGTTTTTTTCGCTTTCTCCCCCCTTAAATTATATGTACCTGTTTCAGATTCCATTTTTTTTTTTTTTTATTTCTTTATCTAAAATTTCAAAATTCCCCTTTATGCTATTTAAATTTTGAAAATTAAAAAAATTATTGACTTATGGTTGCAAAGTCCTGAAAAGTAAACAATATTAATACAAATATTTAATTAATAATCTTATCTAAAGTGCCTTAAGGTTAATTCTTAAATTTTTTTATAATCGAGCCCCACGTTTGTGTGCCAAATGTAATAATTGGTAAATTCACTTTTATAAGTCTTAATAAAAATTTATAAGTTAAAAGAAATAACGATTCAATGCTGCTTTTGTTACAAAAATTTTAATATCTTAATATGACATTCCTTATTTTCTTTTATAAAGTCACTTACTAATTACAAAGTCTTATTTCATCCACAAAGAATTATAAAAATTAAGCTTTATTAGCCTAAGTCTAAAATTTGTTTATGGCAGCAAGAAGTTTAGTTATAAATTTTAATATTAATTGAATTTGATTTAATTACTTTAATTTGAGCTTGAGCTCTCCTTATCTCGGGTTAATAGGTGGGGTTTCTAAATTTTGAATAATAAAATTTGAGTTGGCACTTTCAAAAAAATATCTAAGTTACAATTCTTACAAGCTAGAATTTTTTTACAATTTATTTGGTTTCTAATTAAATAATTTCCTGAATAATGTCTTCTTAATCGATCAGTTCAATGATTTGGCTTAATGTTATTCTGTAATTATGATTTGAATACGATACTGCACTTTCCGCACCAGTTAAAAAAATAAAATTTCTACAGCCAATTCTGAAACACGTCTGCCTCGTTCAAATGCTCTGTCCCAACTAACTGACGCTCCCTTTTTAGCAATAAAATGGCCAAGTCGTCAATTTCCGCTATTTTCTCGTTTATTCCTTGTAACAGCTTTACGGATGTCATGTTCACCGCCTCTGATACACTTCTTCTTCTTAACAACTGCACTTAATTTTCTTTGCAAAACAATTGCATTTAAATCTTATTTCCCAAACTGTTTTAGATTATATCTCCACGAGAAATATTTAAAACGAATATCTTTTGCCGGTCAATGTGCACGCAACTCCACAAATTCGTTCTCCCATCTTGTTTACTTCAGAACATTTCACTAGCTTGCCGTTTGAAAGTTTTAAGTGTATTTATATCGTTCTATTGTTCTATTCAAATTGTTATCTATTAATTACTTCTAATACATTTTCTTATAAATAGTGATTTGTGTGTTTTTTTTCTTTTTATATAAAATCTTGTGATTAGATCTAAAATGTGGCCATGTGCATTTTCTACACAAGTGAAATTAGGTTATGTTTACATTTCGTTACTGGTATATTTTAGTAATTTTTTTACATACTGAATTTATTTATATATATTTATCTTATTTTGTAAGTGCCTTTTATATATATACTACTTCAAAATGTTACACCATATATTACCCAAAGTTTTTAGTTTTTACAGAAACTCTAGTATCTCAATTCTTGTTATACAAGGCAATATTGGAAATGCAGGATGTCATGAATCTCCAATTAAGAAATTTCATAGTGGAGGGTTTGTTGTAGTAATAAACAATGAGGAGAAATTAATTGTCTTCTAAAGAAGTTGTTCTTTTTGATAGGGGTCATTACATTTACTGGGCGTTTCACATTTCTATTAAAGATGTCAAAAAACAAATATTATCTGAAAGAGTTGATGATTTAGTTTCGATACTGCAGACAAAAAAGGAGTATTGAGTGCTAACTGTAACTTTCATACTTACATTCAGGATATCTTTAATCTTTGAATTTATATTTACATGTTACCTGATTAATAGGCCATTTGTACAGAATAACTGGTGATGTTTCAAATGCCAGTGTCTTGGGCATTAACTCTTCTTTTTTGATCTGGAAGAAAATGGCCAGTTTGGTGATGGTGATGATTGCTTTTCTAGAGTGAATGCTTCAGTTGTTTTTTTTTTTTTTGAGCTACATCTTGGCGTCACAGTTTAAAACCATTATGAACTAGTGAGCAACAGTATTTCTGTTGCAGTCTCCGTATACGTCTTTGTTTGTGGATGATTTTTGAAGTGTGTAGTTTCTGAATTATGTAGTAGCAGCGTAGTAATAAAATAGTTTACCCTTTAGTTCTATATATAAAATAATTACAAACCCATCCGTCACTTACTTGTGACCAGTTTAATTCTTTGTGATAAATGTAAAACCACTTTTCACAAAAGTCAGCTTTTTATATGGGTAAGCAGGACATGAGATTGTGGTTTGTGTTGTTTTACTTTTGGAGAAAAAAACAAGAGAAATAAAAAGAACACTAGTAAAACAATAGTGAGAAACAACAAAAACCTACATAAAACCAATATTCTTAAACTTATATAAACTCAATCTAACACTACAAACTGACAGTAAACTCAAACCTCTTGCATCATGAGCTATATAACCTTCTTACTAATTGTTATGTTTGCAATTGCACTATGAATCTGGACCAATGCTTATGGTCCTAGTCTACAACGTTAATGCATTGGATCATATACATTCATTGGATCATATACATAATGTGTTAGTCTGAGTCATTAAAAAAAGGTGGTGGTTTATATTACCAGCCACTCTATGTAAAGTTAAAGATATTTGATGCAATAAGAAATATAACTACTTTGTCAATGGTATTATTTGATTGTGATGAATTAAAAGAGATTCATAGCAAATATGCTCTTAAGAAGGAAAGTGTAAAGGTAATGAATGATATACCACCCATTGACTATATCATCCATCATATCATTGAAACATATTTAATAATTTTTTTTTTATAATTCAACTTGTTTTATTTTAAACATTTTGTAGTTCTATTGCAGCTGTTTGGTTTTTCATATTTTTTTTATTTGTTTCCCTTTTTATTTTGATTGTAATTTTTCAAAATTTTTCCTTTGTCATAGTATTTATACAGGGTGATTCACGAAGATATGCAGAAACTTTAGGAGCTCATTCTACATGTAAAAAAAAGTTTGCATAAACATGGGTCCGGAAATGCTTCGTTAGCGAGTTACGGCTAGCGAAAGATTTTGCCCGGATTTCAGCTCACCATGTAAAACAAAGTCTTCCTGAAATTCTGTTAAGGTAAATTAAGGGGTAAATTCAATTGTTTCTTTTAGTTTCTAACCTGATAAATTGAATAAAATAAGTCCCAGAGCTGTAAGTTGAGTAGATTTTGAGAAAACCAGTGCCGAATGCAAAAAATGGAGTGAAAACACATTTTTCATCTTTGGACAACAATAACTTTGTTATTTCACCAGGAAACATCAAAATTTTCAATCGAACTTGTAGAACATTTTATTCTGAACAAAACGGGTAAATAAAGAACATATAAAACGAATAGATCTTTGATTAAATGAATTTTCATTCATGTAAAAGGTGTGTTGTGCTGTTACGAATAAAAATTCATTTAATCAAACATCTAAAAGCTCCCAAAGTCTCTGCATATCTTCAGGAATCATCCTGTATTTAAAATAGGTTGAATTTTTTAAGGCAAAAATAACCGTTCTTGGGCTTGGAAAAAAAATTTAACAATATAATTTTAAAGCTTAAAATAATTGAAATAAAATTTGGTTATTTACCATTAAACAAATGTGATGATTCTAAAGATACTTTCTCCAGACTAATAGGACCAGCTGTAATGTTTTGAACTTGAGCTTCTAAGTAAACCTCATCTGACTGAAACGAGTTAAACAAAACTGAATAAAATAATCCTACAGAAATATAAAAATTTTGAAATAAAAAGTTTTCAAATTTAGTAACAAAAAAAGCGATATAAAATGTTATATAATATTATTAGTTACAACAGAACCTTATGCATGATTCAGTTACATGATAATCATACGATAAAAATGTCTGAAGATAATTTCTGTATATTGAAATGTTAAAATTATAATTACTAATATCATATTACTGTAGTAGTTGAACATTCAAAACTAAAGAATTATACTGAAAAATCTAAATATTTACAATTACTTAGAAATAACAACCTTTCACCAATAGTGAATTAAAAGCTGTAGATGCTACTTGCAAACTTTCTAAAAAACTGAAATACCCGATGAAACTTCAATGCCATTGAAAAATTATCATCCCATAGAACTACTACTACAATGATAGGATTAAAAAAATATAAAATACTTACTGTTTGTAAAATTCCATTCCACAGACATATGTCACTTGTTTCTTAAGCGGCCTTGAGTCTACTGATAACTTTCTAGTATTCCAAATCTGTTCAGCCGTGAGAATAGCAATAATTTTACAGCCTAGATTTAAGATACCGACCCTAGTAACTAGATATCATGAGTGGCAAATATGTTCACAAAGAATTCTGCAAAAATCACTTAAACGGTTTAAGTGATTAATAAGATTCGCTGAACGTAATTGACTACAAAATTCAAGAATTCTGCAAATTCTTGGATTGACGTCTATGTTCTGTTCAGGAAATCCTTCAGTATGTTTTTTTGTGAGTGGATGTTGAGTACATTCTGCTTTTATCAAAGAACTTTTAATACAGTTTAAAGCTCTTTTCTTGAGTAATGTATAAACTGTCTTACTGTTACTCAGTACTGTTTGGAAGGATAGGTGTGGATGCAGCAAAATAAAGTTTATTTTATATCAGCCCATTTCTATATTTTATTGCTTTTCAGTAACAATAATATTTTTTTGTAACAAATAAATGAGTGGGTTATACATCACACATTGTATTGTCAACCCTTGGAATCCATTAATGGGATTGCTAATAATGTAGCTATTGTTTTTATGCTGGGAATATTTCATAAATTTATACTTTAAAGCATGACTGTTTGTTTGTAGTTGTATGAAGGTAATTCATAAAATAAGGTTCCCTATGCTGCTAACAAAGAATGCAACATGCTTGGAGAAATCTGGTAACATTGTCTTACTTATCGTCTCCCCCTCTCTCTTTCCCCACCACTCCCGCCTCATTACATTGTTCAGTGCTGAGCTAGTAGCCTTCGAAGGTGGAGCTCCCTATTGCTCTTACCCCCAGTTGCGAAATTCATGCTGTGAAACGGTTTTAAATGCAAAACAGATTTCACCTATGGCATTTTCATCAGTTAATAGACGTTTATGGGAAAAAGTATATATCTGTTCAACATGTTCACAAATGGTGTAGAGAATCTAGTGAAGGCTGCACAAAAATTACATGATAAAGACCGGAGCAGAAGGCCTTCAATTTCGGACGGAATTGTTGATAAAGTTGAAAGAGTATTGATTGAAGATCGAAAGTTCACCATTCATGAACTTGCTTTGCGTCTTCCTGAGACTTCCAATACCACAATTCACAACATTTTAACCAAACAATTAGACTATCACAAAGTATGTGTGCGATGGGTATCGCGACAGAAAACCACAAACAGCAACGTGTCAAGTGCCAAAAGAAAGACAAAAAAAGAAGAATTCTTGCATTTTTATTGTTACAGGTGATGAAAGATGGGCATTTCACTTTACCCCCGAAACCAGCAGCAATCATGTGAATGTTGTCACTCAACTTCGCCGAAGCCGAAAAGGTTTACACAAAAGCTGTCTGCTGGGAAAATCATGGCAACCGTCTTTTGGGACAGGAAGGGCCTACTTTTAATCGACTTTTTGCCTCATGGAACAACAGTTAACTCCAAAAGATATTGCGACACATTAAGAAAACTGAGACATGCGATCCAAAACCACCAGAGAGGAAGATTTACCAGTGGTGTGAAGCTTATCCATGACAACGCTTGACCTCATGTCTCACATCAAACTCAAGAACTGCTGACAGAGCTGTTGACTGGACTGTTGTGCCAAACCCTCCCCTTACAGTCCGAACCTAGCTCCAAGCGATAATCATTTATTCCCAAAATTAAAGGAACACTTGGTGTTGACGATGATGAAGTCACGGAAGAGGTTACTCGATTCCTCAAAGGTTTGGCGGCAGAATTATATAACATAGGGATTGAAAAGTTGAAGCATCGTTTTCAAAAGTGTTTGGAAAGAAACTGTGATTATGTGGAAAAATAGTATATGTTTTAAGCTTTAAAATGATGTATTACAATAAGAACAAAAATAAAGCTGTCTGTTTTTAAAGAACATGGGAATCTTATTTTTATGAATTACCCTAGTATATAATGTGAAAATACGAGGGCTATTCAGAAAGTAAGGAACGTTTCTGTCTGACACCGCTAGGCGCGCGCTGATCTCGTACATTTTGGTGTGTGCGCACTCGGCAACTCAGTCGGCGTACAGCAGTGACAACGGGAATGTTTCCGCGTTATCGGTTTTTCGCAATTTCAACTGAAGATGTGCACTGAGATTGAAAATCCCGCCAGTTGTGAGGTGCAGTCAGTGATACGGTTTTTGTTGGCAAAAAACTTAAAACTGATAGACATTTATCGCCAAGTGTGTGAAGTTTACGGAGACAATGTAATGAATGAAAGTTCTGTGAGAAAATGGTGCATTCAGTTTAAAAATGACCGAACTGACGTTCATGACGAAGCAAAGAGTGGACGCCGAAGCATTGTGACTGATGAACTGGTCGCTAAAGTTGATGAAATGGTTCGCAAAAACCGCCGATTCACGATAACGGAGCTTTCGCTTTGTTTCCCACAAGTTTCATGGACTTTGTTATTTGAAATTGTCACACAAAGGTTAGGCTATCACAAATTTTGTGCAAGATGGGTGCAGTAAATGCTCACTGACCACCATAAAAGTCAGCGAATGGAGGCAAGTTTGACATTTCTGGATGCCGACAGACATGGTGATTCACTACTGGATCGCATCGTAACTGGTGATGAGACATTGGTAAAACACGTTAATTGCGAAACAAAAGTACAGTCCATGGAGTGGAGGCAAACAAGCTCCCCCAAAAAACCAAGAAAATGTTTGCAAACATTTTTAGCAAGGAAGATTATGGCGACGGTTTTTTGGGACAGGCAAGTTGTGCTTCTTACTGACTTTCTTGAACGTGGTGCAACAATAAACTCTGAGCGGTACTGTGAAACTTTGCGCAACCTTAGAAGAGCAGTTCAAAACAAGCGCCGAGGGAAATTGGCATCAAAAATTTTGTTTGTTTGACAATGCCCGACCTCACACAGCAAACTGCACCAAAGAACTCCTTGAGTCATTCAAATGGGAGGTTTTTCCTCATCCGGCCTATAGTCTTGACCTTGCACCAAGCGATTTTCACTTGTTTCCAAGAATGAAGACCTGGCTAGCAACACAATGCTTTGACGACGACGCGGAGCTCAAGGCGCGCGTCACTGAATGGCTGACATCGCAGGCGGCAGATTTCTATGATGAAGGAATTTCAAAGCTTGTCCACCGCTATGATAAATGTCTCAATTTGTTTGGCGACTACGTAGAAAAGTAGTATTTTAGTTGCTCTTTCAGATGTATATAATAAAAATTCTTTATTGTACCTATTTTTTTTAAATTTGAAAAACGGTCCTTATTTTCTGAATAGCCCTCGTAAGTCAGTGTGTACTCAGGCTCTTGTAGTGCTGCTTGTAATACCCTCCATGAAATAAGTTTAATTAGAATACAATTTTCAAACCTATTTTTATATAAGAAACAGAGTGTGTATGGAATCAAAGAGTACAGTAAAGATAATTATTTCTTCAATTAAATTGTTTTGAACTTACTCTAAAAATCTCTTCTGTTTTTTCTATTTAAAACTATGACTATACAGTACATTAAAATAGTTTTATTTACAAATATGATAAACATCTATCACAAATAAAACCCTAATCACTTTTAGAAGATTATATGAACAGACTTTTTATAGGAATCAAGAAGTACAAAAACACATAAACCAATTACAAGCAAAAGAAAATGTGTTATTTTCTTCTTTCAAAATAAACTGAAATCATTTGAAGAAAATAAAATTGAACAAGAAATAGAAATTAAAACTTACAATGAATTCCTTTGTAACGTTGTGTTGCAGCAGCAATATCATGCAGTGCCATTGTTAAAGGCCATAAGACATGCAAAAATAATCAAATCATAGTTATAGACTTTTTACAATATTATATCAAATAGTGCCATATAAAAAGAAGTTTTCTCTATAGTAGAACTACAAATGCCTTCTGTAGGTCGAATGGGAAACTTATTAACTTATTTAATTATCTGCTGGCTATATATATAAACAGTAATACAATTATTTTGTTAGGATTAAATGAAAAATATTTAGATAATTTTTATCAATCAGAAAAAATATGTAGTTCACCAATATTATAACTAAAGTGCATTATAAATTCAATGCTTTATATTCAATTTATATTCTTTTTTTATTATGTCTCAATATATATTATATTGTAGATAATTATTAATGTGAAAGGTAATCACCTTCTTATACTAACAGAGTATAAATGAGAGCACATGAGTGATAATCATCCCTGATAACCCAGACCTGGTAGTTTTAACTCCTTTCTTTTATCCTATCCATTTTTATAATCTTCTACATGTGATGATAGTCAAATTGACTAACAGTTTAAAATATGGTTTATGAATGACAAATGTAAAATAATTTCTTTATGTACCTAGCATGTGTTTGGTAACATATGAAAGTTAAACATGAACAGAATATATGGAATAAGCTGGAAAAAAGTTCAAATAAATTCATTCAAAAATTTTTTGTAAGATTCTGAAATTTAAAACATTAGATAATATTAATACCTATTCTATGGTTGTGAAGTCAGATCAAATTTAAAGTAGGGACATATAAACGTGTTTTAAATGACCAATATGTAAAAAAGGAATCAGAAAACACTGAGAATATGTTATTTCTTATACAATAATGTAACTATAAAATAAACTTGGAAGTGGAAGGTATTTTTTAGTTTTTACTAACTATAATGGAATTTTCCAGCAACTGAGATCATACATTGCATGGTTTCTCAAAATTTGTCTACATAATTATAGTTTTCAGTAATATGAGGAATGCACAATAACAGCAGATATGTTAGTGATATTGACTCTGTATTTTTACAATTTCCAAAATAATTATAAGTTTCATTGGCTTTAGCTAATAAAACATTAAACACAGACTAGTTAATCACCAATATATAGACATTGGCTCAAAAAAAAAAAAAAAAAAAATTAACTAATTATCATTTTTACTCTAGAACCTGTAATAATTACAGTCCAAATTACAAGGGAAATGATTAGTAACATTTCAAAATTTTATTTGATCACCAGGAGATCTTAACAGTATTATCAAATTTAAACCAGGATAAACATAAACCATTGACTAATTTCTCCAACATACGATCTTGACTAATTGGTTTATGACAAAGGGATTATATACAACAACCGACGACTCCCAGATCTATTATTATAGATTGATGCCTAACACTGTATGATACAAAACTACATTATTTTAGTTTACACTTTTGTACTTTATTTTGATAAATATATCAACCACGTCAGTTTCTTGTGCTCCTACTTCAATTGCACTTTAAAATTATTCATTAGGCTACAGATTAAGTTGAAGACTGATTACCATCACTCTACCAAAACAGACAACTTTTAAAGGAGAAAAAATTTAGGACAAATTCCATTGAACAGACTTTACTCTGTATTTGAATCAAAAAGACTAGAGATCAGTGAATACTAGACTACAAAGAACATACATTATTTCACTGCCTAAACATTATATTCATTAAATCAAAGAGATTGAGGTGGAGAAGTAGACAGATTAAACCCAAGAGATAATTAAATGAAAAAAAAACATTTAAACACAGTTTAGCAAAACTTTCTACTAATCAAGCAATCTAAGAATTTGTGTATACGTTAGTTACTAACCCTTTACTTAACTGCCACACTCGTACCACAAATGGTTACAGGATGAATAAGTCTTATGGAAGTTGGATTCAAACACTTCAACTATCTATTTTGAACATAATATATGGAAAAATAAAAGACAGCGAAGAATGTACAAGTTTTAATAAATGACAGACAAAACTTTGAGCATATTTTCAAAAAATATACTCCTCCTTTTGAAAGAAACTATCTTGTATGACATAATATTGTAAAATGTAATAGCATAACTACTTAGACTACAAAAAAAAAAAAATCCAAATATAAACATAACACCAACTACAGAGATTTATAGAAGCAATATTAGCACAAGGCAAAAGCAATACCTACATTCAAATGTTAGTAATACTTGCTTTTTAACTTATAATAGATATAATTATTCAAAATTAAACTGCATGAGTTACAGTCATGCTGTAATTTCAAAATAACCTTCAAATGTCATGAAAGACATATTTACAGACAATTGACTAAAGAAAGAAATTGAAATTTAAATAGAAAGAAAAATAATATTTACATTAAATTTATAACATTAATAGAAATTAGTAACAAACATTACACAAAAATAAGATAAAGTACTAGGACAAATAAAAAGAAAGTAAAATATTTGTTCTGAGATCAAAGGAGAGGTTTGTGGATTCTGTTTTAGTTAAATTTGTCTGGAGGTATATTTCCCTTGCAGTAGACACCATTGTCCTATAAATAAATTGTTGGCATAAAATAAACTAGACATTTGATTAAGTTATTAGGATGATAGATCAAAGAAAAATGTAGCTTCCTAGCATAAAACATTTTCTAGAAGAAAACAGCTATTAACTCCATTGACTGACTTAGCCCCCCCCCCTTTGCTGTGTATTGAAAAGTACTTCAATGAGATTATGTTGCCACCAAGTAGTTCATTGTTTCTTTGCTAGCTATCACAACTATATAGTCACATACATATATTTAATTATTTGGAATTCAAATATGAAAGATAATATCATTTGGCCATATGGGAACACTGCAGTTTGCAAGGTGTTCGAGTCAGCGCTCGAAGTTTGAACGTGCTACGTTGATCTATCTATTTAACTCGATCAGCTGTGCCTTGACGGTATTGGTCACGTGGTTTCTGACCCACTAATCGATATATGGAACAAGTATTGATTTTTCCTGATGACCTCTCTGAACCCCCCTCCCTTCTTATTCTACGTACTTATTCCGCTTCAACAGAAGTTTCGTGGCTCTCGACTAGGTCAGTCCTGTGTTAAACCGCGCCGCTTATTCCGCATGGGCTTTGTTTCAGACAATTAAAACGTACCGCATTCATTCAATAATATGTGCGTAAGGTTCGGACCGCGTCGATGAACATTTTGAACTATATTTCGCCGCTATTGTTAAAGTGTCGTTCGGTTACACCGGTTGTGCAATAAGTGCGAAGACTCGCGGGAAGAACTTAAGTGCCTTGTAAGGTAAACTTTTACTTGTTACTCATTATTTAAATTGAGTTTTTAGTTACGTTACTGCCGTCAAGACTTCTATGCAGCCTCTGACGACCACAGTACTGTGGAAGCTTCAGCCTCGCTCCTTCGAACGTTGCTTCACTTCTTACCTAGGGTAAGTGCGTAGCTAAGGCTTATTTAGAACTTGTATTTTATATTCATGTTAAATTCAGTGTCGTTGTGCTGTTATTTCTAAATGACTAGATTTTGCTTACAGCAGTTATTAATCTTTCTATGTTAATTGTGATTCACAATTGCGCAACTGCAAGTAACCTGGTAGACAATACTTTTGCCGCCCCGCGTTTCATTTCAACTTTTAGTCTCTCTACAGACTAATCATTGGTCCTCCGGGCCGGATAGTTTGAATTATTTCAGCTTAAAATATTTATAAATTTAAAATTTTTGAATTTGTGACTAATTTAACCAAGTGCTTACCGCGACGTGAAAGAATGTGCGTCATATCGATACAGGAAAACGTTAAGGATAAATATCGAAGCCAGATTACGCAATAAGCCACGTGGCTCATAGTAGTATCAACCGATACACGATTACGAACAAGGAAGTGTTGGTGTTTATTACCGCTTACAAACTATATACAGTCCACTCTATTACCGCGTTGAACTTATTGTGAGTTTAAAATTTAATTGATTGTGTTTTAAAAATTTATTATTAAAATGGAGATTAACACAGAATATTACTTGTCTAAGTTGAAAAATATTGTAGGCGAGTTGGAACAAGTGAAAAATGTGCTCAACGACAAAGAAATACCAGAAGGCCTCGCACGGGAAATTCGACGTATTCAGTCCAATTTCATTGAAACTTTTGATATATTGGAAAAAACGTTCGCCAGTCAGGTCGCCGATCTTGCTGAAAACGCATTTAAAATTAAAAAGCAATTTCAGGATATGTATTTGCCAATGTTGGCCAAATATCCGAATATTATTAAGACTGAGGTGAAGTCAACCTCGCATATTAACCCCGGTACAAGTTCGCCCAACTTACCTAACCTTACAATGCCTAGCTTTTCAGGCAACAGTAATGAATGGACGGATTTCATAACAATGTTTGACTCAATGGTGCATTGCAATCACAGTATTAATGCCATACAGAAATTTCAATATTTAAAGTCAGCCCTTAAAGGAGACGCGCTAGCCATTGTCACCGGACTTACAATATCTGAGCATAATTATGACATCGCATATCAAGCCTTACGCAATCGTTATGCTAACCCTCGCCGTTTAGCCGATCATTATTTTCAAATCATTAAGGACTTTAAACCTATTAAGAACGCGTCTCAGAATGAACTTAATCGATTTTTAACCGCACATTCAAATGCTGTGTGCGCACTAAAGGCTGTCCAGTTAGACGACTTGGCGGACTTCTTGCTTTTTCAAATGTCTGTTGGTAACTTAGACGCACGGACTCGACTTAATTTCGAGACTAGATTGGGAACAAATCAAATGCCCACATATAGACTTTTAAATGATTTCGTCACTGAGCAGGCTAGGGCCTTGGAGTTGCTCAATCAACCCTCTGCCGCGACCACAGTTAATGATCCGCAACCTTCTTATATGGAATTGCTCAACCCGCCTTCGGCTTCAACCACAGCTAGCACCAGCCAACAACCCCAACTGTCGGTCTCCTCTGTCAACGAACCTGACTTCAGTAATACACCTCCTGAGAGTCCAACACCGCACCTCGAATACCCCGCTAGACTCATGACGCTGATATCGACTACCGCAGCCGCTACTAGTAACCCTGCCGACTACGCAGATGAAGCCGCACAGCTGAATGAAGGTCATCGCCGCAGTACAACGCACCACACCGCCAGAACTCGACCGCAGGCTCTGCGACCACCAGTGATAAGCCAATGCATCCAATTCAACCGAAGAGCACCCGCACCGCAACCATCACCGCGTGTTAGACAAAATTTACCCAGACCTCGCTTGTCTACCAGACCTACCAACCCGCCTCGTAACGATCCGTCCGCAGCACAGTGTTTTTATTGTTCAGCCATTCACAATATCTTTTGTTGTCCAGACTTTCTCAAACAAAAAGCCCAGGAACGTCGCGAGTCTATACGACATATGCAGCGCTGTTTCAATTGTTTCGGCACCCACTACCAAAACAAATGCAAGTCACTCAACACTTGTAAACGTTGCAACAGTAATCATCACTCCTTGTTACATGCCTCTAACTCAGCTTCGCCCCAGCGACCGTACACGCATCGGCACCCAAACTCAGCCAATAACGGTAACAATTCAACTACAAATATAAAACCTCTAGCCACCTATAACACTAAAGTCGCTTCTGCCTTGTTAGGCACCGCTCAGGTCATTGCTAATGATCATTATGGAAATCCGCATATTCTTCGGGCAATCATTGACCCAGGCAGTCAAGCGTCTGTCATAACAAAACCCGCAACTACCATGTTGGGCTTACCTACTAGGAAGTCAAATGTTTCTCTTGTCGGGGTCGCTTCTCAAACCACACATATATCAGAATATGTGTCCCTACAAATCTCTTCTAGATACGCCTCAAATTTCAAACTCGATGTCGAAGCTGCAGTACTACCTCACATCGCTGACCCGCTTCCATCTACCGCTTTGGCACCTTGCATACATGCTCAATATCAGCATTTACAACTTGCTGACCCTCACTTTGACACTCCATCCCAAATTGACTTAATTCTGGGATCTGACGTATTTAATCGCAGTCTTATTAACGAACCACAGACCATAATCAAAGGTCAACCTGCTGTCCTAAACACCTTCTTCGGATGGATTATCTCAGGATCGCTTCCAGAAAATCGATGTCGTCAACCTCACGCCTTCGCTGTAAGATTAGCCGCTCGTTACACCGCTGCACGTCGACCCATGGAGAGGAAAGAAGTCATCCGCACCATTAAAGACACTCAAGGCTACAAGGACTTACGCAAGGTTACCACCACCAGTGGCTCAGTTAGAAGAGTCAACCATATCACCGAGTCTCTTCGCCCTCTAGTCGACGCCTCCGGAATGCTCATGGTGGGCGGGAGAGTTCATCAGCCTCCCCGACATCACCCCTTTTAGCAACCACCACCGCTCCGACAGCTGTCCAACCGCTTCTATCATTCTTGGGCCACCTCCTACTTACTTGAGCAACACCTCGCCAACTCTTGGACATCCATCCATCTCTTAGCGTTCCGCTTCATCATTAGTTCTTCACCGCCTCCCGACAGGTTTTTTCTTCGGCGCTCTTGCCCCTTTTGTTTCTCTTGGTTTTCTTCGTTTCCGTGGCCATTTTTTCTTCGGCACCCTCGGTTTCCGGTGCTTTAATGGTTCTTCGCCCACTACCCACCTGGCGGATTAAAAACATTCGTTTTGGTGGGCGGTATGTTCGAGTCAGTGCTCGAAGTTTGAACATGCTACGTTGATCTATCTATTTAAGTCGATCAGCTGTGCCTTGACGGTATTGGTCACGTGATTTCTGACCCACTAATCGATATATGGAACAAGTATTGATTTTTCCTGATGACCTCTCTGAACCTCCCTCCCTTCTTATTCTACGTACTTTTTCCGCTTCAACAGAAGTTTCGTGGCTCTCGACTAGGTCAGTCCTGTGTTGAACCGCGCCGCTTAATCCGCATGGGCTTTGTTTCAGACAATTAAAACGTACCGCATTCATTCAATAATATGTGCGTAAGGTTCGGACCGCGTCGATGAACATTTTGAACTATATTTCGCCGCTATTGTTAAAGTGTAGTTCGGTTACACCGGTTGTGCATTAAGTGCGTAGACTCGTGGGAAGAACTTAAGTGCCTTGTAAGGTAAACTTTTACTTGTTACTCATTATTTAAATTGAATTTTTAGTTACGTTACTGCCGTCAAGACTTCTATGCAGCCTCTGACGACCACAGTACTGTGGAAGCTTCAACCTCGCTCCTTCGAACGTTGCTTCACTTCTTACCTAGGGTAAGTGCGTAGCTAAGGCTTATTTAGAACTTGTATTTTATATTCATGTTAAATTCAGTGTCGCCGTGCTGTTATTTCTAAATGACTAGATTTTGCTTAGAGCAGTTATTAATCTTTCTATGTTAATTGTGATTCACGATTGCGCAACTGAAAGTAACCTGGTAGACAATACTTTTGCCGCCCCGCGTTTCATTTCAACTTTTAGTCTCTCTACAGACTAATCACAAGGGATGTCAAACAAATGATGAGTTGGATACTGTATATGGCATTAAGAACACTAGTAGGTAGCTCTCCATGGCACAAATGTTAAGTCAAGTTGTAAATATACCAAATGGGATTTAAGAATTAAAAACATTATTTTCAAAATATTTTTACTAATAAAATATTAAAACATATTGTTTATTAAACAAACTAGTATACCAAAAATGTTTAGCTAATGTAACTGGCTGAAGCATAAATGGTTATAAATAGTGGTGATCATTATCATTATTTGTTTTGTTATTAACATTTTATAATTTATTTGGGCATGTGCTTTTTAGTTTTTTAAATATATTCTTAAAATCCTTAGACAACAGCTAAAAATTTTACTTAGAATTTACATAAAAAACATAACAGGCTTAGATTTTGGGAGCATGTTCCCATATATATATTAGGTTAGTTCTAGTAGAGCTTAAAGCTTATTTAGGAATTTTTGGACTAGATAGGAGACTGACCGACTTACCTAGTGGCAATAGTCTAAAACTGCAATCTCTTGGAAATATATAAATTTTATAATATTTAATTCTACCTCCTGAAACAATTTTGGTCACCATAGATGTTACCTCTCTTTATACGAACATCCCTCATGCACATGGTCTAATAGCTCTCGAAAGTTTCCTTAACAAACGCTCAGACAATCCTTACCCCACTAAACCTTTCCTTGTTTACCTCAGCAAATTCAATTTTGAAAAGAATAATTTTCAGTTTGAGAGAAGAAATTTCTTGAAAATAAAAGGATAGAATGGGTACTATGATCGGTCCGTCGTACGCAAACCTGTACATGGGTAATACTGAATCGGAAATCCTAAAAACTTAAACACACCAACCATTACGTTGATACACATATATAGACGACATCTTTGTAAATTGTACACAGGGAATCTCAACACTGGAAAGTTTTTTGAAGGGCTTATCACTATTCTCTACACTTCAATTCACCTGGGAGAAATCTACAGCAGCTATCACCTTCTTGAATGTAGATGTAACAATCAGAGATGGGAATATCTATACAGGTGTCCACATCAAACCGAAAAACCATCTACAATACCTCCATTTCAATAGCAACCACCTTATGAATATAAAAAGGTCCATTTTGTACAGTCAGGCTATCAGGGGCAAGAGAATTTGTTCCAAAAATAGAGCATTGGAGGACATTAATAGAAAGATATTACTAGCTTTCCAAAAAAGAGGATATCCTAAACTACTTGTTGAGGATCAAATGCACTTGGCTCAATCATCTGATGAACCCAGACTACCTATGGAAGACATTACCATCCAGGCCTACAAAAGCTGAAAAAAATATTAAAGGATGGCTTCAAGATTCTTCAAGCTTCCACCTACACCAAAGATCTTTTCTCAAATCTACCACATATTTAGTTCAGACAACCTTTTAATTTGAAAAATATTTTAGTACATCCAAAACTACCAGATTGAAGTACTGAAAAACTGCTTAAACCTCCTCATGGCTCCTTTCCGTGCAGTAGACCTAGATGTAAGACATGTCCAATACACTTCCCAACAAATAATTTCCATAGCCTAGCAATCAATGTGGACTTCAAGATACAGCGTCATCGTAGTTGTACATCTAAAAATGTAATATACCAGTTGCAATGTAAATTTTGCCCGGCACATTACATAGGCCCCTTACCATGGATGGTCTGAGCATCAGAATGAATGGCCACAGACATGATGTTGGATCCATGAACATAGACAGGCCAACTGCTCAACATGCTGCTAGTCACATCATATCTTTCAATGATTGTTATACCACCAAAATAATTAAGGCCCTCCCCTCTGATTGCAACACTTCAGAATTAAGAAGATGGGAGTTGTCATACCAAATCTAGAGAACCTTCTAACCTCAACATCAGATAAAACTCCTTCTTCCTTCCCCTTATCATCAGATAACTCCTTTTACCTTCCCTTTAACTTCTACCATTTTTAACAACTCCATTTACCTTCCTTCTGACAGACTATTAATATCTGGTTTCAATTAATCAATATTTATACAAATAACATATAGTACTATATCATAAACTATAAATCTGTGCATTTGGGACATTTGGATATTTATACACATCTGTGGTTCACTTCAGTCTTTTTTTTTCTTTTTTGATTGATAAACATCATTGTATGTTCGAAATATTTCAATAATGTGATATATTTTTTATGTGTCTATTTATATATTTCCAAGAGATTGCAGTTTTGAACTATTGCCACTAGGTAAGTCTGCCAGTCTCCTATCTAGCCCAAAAACTCCTATGTATGTGTATATATATATATATATATATATATATATATATATATATATATATATATATATATATATAGTAAACTCCCGATTATTCGTGGAATAGGGTGGCCCGGCAACGCCGGATAACGAATTCCCTGGATAATCCGCTATGAACAAAGAATACGCAAAACAATTGTGAATCGATTATTATACCATAAGTTACACAAATAATGACCCCAGGTAATACAATTCACAAATAATCTTCAGAGGACAAAATAAATACAGAAAATAATTTAAAATGTCGATTTATTTGACGCATTATAACACATTCATTTATATGTCTAACTATTTACAATACATACATAAGTATATGTCAAAAGTAAGTATGTATGTACATATGTAATTTCCTTTACACATAATACTTTCACTTTTTAACAAAAATATCTGTCACTTTCGTCTGTTTTTTTTGTGAGCATTGATTTAGCTTTAATGTGCGATCTAAGTTTCTTGAGAACCATTTTGTCACACAGTGTCTACTTGTGCCACATGTGTCACAAAGCCATAAAGATCGATAATGTATATGATAGACATAGATAATGCATGTCACGTCCTAGACCATTTATAGCCGAGATTAGCTGACATTTGTTTACAATCTTACGATACACATTAAGTTTTCGGGCGTTCAAGCATTTTGTCATTGTCTCATATACAGTAGTCTGCTCGCCCCTTTTATTTCGCTGGCCCACGTCTTGATGCTTCCCTTTCAATGTAAAAATTAGTACGTACATATTTAAATATCTATTCCCTTCATCTTAACTTCTATTAAGCCTTATATGTACTTACGTCGTAATTCACCGTTTGGAAATTTAAACACAAGAATCTGATTGGAATAAAAATTGGATATTTGTAAAACAATGGCAGACCCCGGATAATCCGAAAAACGGTTAATCCGCCCACGGATAATCGGGAGTCTACTGTATATATTGGTGTAAAGATTTTGTTGTTATTATATTACTTATTTTAATGTTTAGAACATGAATATCAACTTTTTTTTCTGCGGAAAGTACGGAAAGTTACTTTTTTCACATTTTAAATGTTAAGTTGTAAAGCATGTAAGCCTATAGCGTGAACCGGGCGTGCAGTAGCTACAGTGCACTGCACTACGTCTAGATTTGTAATTTTATACAACATTACTAAATACCTATATTAAAATATATCCAGCCAGGATAGATTTGGTAATAATTTTATTTAACATTACTATCTACCTGTATTAAAGTATACCTACGAAGTATTTAGTCAGGATAGATTTGGTTGTAATTTTGGTAAATATTTAGACTTATTGCCGAGGCAGAAAATTACAACAAAATCTATCCTGACTGGATACTTCGTAGGTAGGCCTTTATTTTAATGTAGGTATATAGTCATGCTGTATAAAATTATAACCAAAAGTTAAACTTTTCGATTTTAAGTTTAGTATTAAAATAAACTGACTTTGACGTAGTGCAGTGTGCCGTAGTTACTGCGCGGCCGGTTCACGTTATACATGTTATTACAGACTAACATTAAAAATGTGCAGAAAAATTAATTTTTTATATTTTCCAAGGAAAAAAGTTTATATTAGTGTTCTACACATGGAAATGAGTAATTAAAAAACAAAATTTTCTTTTTAACAATATCAATAAGACTCGTTTACGCTATACATGCCATTACAACCTAACATTTAAAATGTGAAAAAAGTAACTTTCCATATTTTCTCCAGAAAGAAAAGTTGATATTCGTGTTCAACAGATTAAAGCGAGTAATTTAAGACGAAAAAAAGTGCTTAACACCAACGTCATTAAGACTACATTTTTACCATTATTTGGGCCATTGCTGTCTATTTCCAGAAAAAATACGTAAGCAAGTATGTAAAATTTCTAACTTGACACAATGTTAGTCAATTAATTATTAGTTGCATCTGTATATATAAACAAATTTCCTTTTTATAACAAATTGAAATAGAATAACTTTCTTTTAATGAGATTTTCTTTTCGTTAACTTATTTGTTATAGTTTCAATAATAATATAATTATATATTTCAAAGCGATTTACAAGTATAGAAAAAAAGAGAGGGACAAAATACAACATTTATACATAATTTCTGTATTTTTTCTTTTTTAAAATTTTTGTTTCATTTACAAAGATTTATGTGATTTTCTCAGCAAATTAAAATACAATAAACCTCCAATTATCTGTGAAGTTGGATATCATGAATGTGGAAATCGCAATAACTTGCAAAAAAGTTAAAAATTGAGAGACAGATTAAACTATTCTGTACCTTAAAAACGTGAATTTATTGTACAAATGTGATACAAGCAGTACAGTAAAAAAATATTTGTATTCTATACATATACTAACAAAAATAAAAACATTTGTTTTTCTTTAACCATAGTCACATTGATCAAGTAACAGGATTGTCTTGCAGTGTTTAAACAACGTTATTAGTTAATTTAATAAAAATGCTCCGATAAAACCTCACCTTGTAATACCCAGAATAACAGAATTGACAGATTTATTGCTCAAAGTACAAATAGGTGTTTCGTTTATTGTCCAATCGTTTATAATCTGTAAAGCAGATAGTCCAATTAAGATTATACCATATATATAAGTATATATTTCATGAACTCTCATTGATTCCCGATTCTGAGATAGTTCCCTATTTTGTATTTAATAATAAATACCATAAAAATAGTACATATAAGCTGGTGGCAATACAAAAATTTTGGGTCAGTATACAAAGTGTTATATAGAGACTTATGCTATTGTAGTTTTATAAGTTTAAAAACTGTTTTAAAAATCCCATTAACCCTCCCACTATGACCAATAAATTTTTTTAGAACAGTAAATAGTCATGTGAAAAAGTTTTAAAAAAATATTAGGGTAAAAGTGACTCATTTCTTTCTCTAGACTGTAGTTGTAAAGGAGAGACTGTAGTGGTAAATTATTTAAAAAATGTTTTTTGACAGTCTTAGTTTATCTTTGAGAACAAGGAAAATCTTCCATTTATATTATAGTAAGATAAGTTATTGTATTTATAAAAATTAACCAACTTGATCTAATCCAAATGAAAACTGCACCATAAAATAACCAAGAGAGAGTGTTTAAGAAATTCTGGCTGATCTACTGGGTCATAACCACACTGATCTACCTCACCTAAATTGAAGTCATAATAAACTATTATTCAACATGCAGACTTAGATTCTACTCCCAAAATAAAGTTATTCTTGAACTGTTGTATCCTAATAAGTCATACTTACGCAAACAAGACGAACTATTTGAAGATTTATCATAAAATGAATAAAGCATTAAGAGATGCTCAAAATAAGGAATCCTTCTAATGCTGAAGATTGGATACATTACAAAAGAGAGCAAATAGTCCAATAATATTGAAAATTTCAACATTAGTTTTCTATATATTTCATGGATAAATGAATGTATAAATATGACTTAACCACGTTATATTAATATCTATGCAAAACACACCCCGAACTTCAGAGAATATTGCATGGTTCCAAAAAACCCACAAAATCTGGTCCTTAACCATACCTTGCATAAAACATAACTTGCTTTATCAATATAAATTTGTTTTTTTTTTTTTTGTATTGTTTGTATCAAGGAAGTATATAAATCAAATAAATTAGGAAAGATCTTTAGGAAGAGAAGAACATCCAAAAAACCAAAAAATCAAATTTGTATTCAACAAAATTGTCATTTGAAATTAGGGATGGACCAATACCTAAAATTTTCGATTCCAATTCAGATTCTCAAATTTTTCTTTCGATTCTCGATTCAAGTTATATAGGCCTACATGATATTCTCGAATAATGAATTTATTTAACATCTTGTTCATATGGTGAAGCCTTTCAAAAGTTCAAGTTAAATGTTATAGGCTACACAAAATGTTCGACCTTGATTTATAAGTAGTATGAAAGCATGACAATCATATCGGATAAAAGTAATGATTTATTTAAAATTACAAATGTGAATTTCATTTTACAATTACAATATAACTTTAGTAATAGGGATTTCAGATTGTATAACTGGAGAAATTAGAGCTACATTTTATATGTGTTTTGCTTTGACATCTATGAAGTGGTGACGGAGTAGTGGTGGCCAGAGACAGGAGGGTGGAGGTGAGAGAGAGAGAGTGAGTGTGTCAAGCCCTCCCGAGTGAGATTGAGACAGCAGAGTGAGAAGAGTGGGGACAAATGGCCAGAAATACTTCCGATCGTCTTTGTATTTATGACGATAATAAATAATAATAATATTTTCGTTATCTTAAATAGACATTTGCTTTAATCATTTAAAATATTGTAAACAACTAATACTTGAACAAGACATAGTCGATAATTAATTATTTTTCCAATAAATTACACTGCACATGTATTTTAACAGTTAAGAAAACAAGAATTGGAATTGGCACTTCAATCAATGGGGAATCGAGTATCGATGATTCTTTGATACCATTAGAATCAACGATTCCTGGAATCGAGAATCGGAATTGGCCCATTCCTATTTGAAATAAATGACAACTTTCATATACATCAAAACCATACAAGAAGATGTTAATAATGGTAAAAAGTAAATGTAAAAGAGTTTATTTAATACAATATCCAGTTTTTTTTTTTTTTTACACACTATAGTTCTACAATAAGCCTAATTGATTAAATAAGTATAAAAATAAATTAAAAAATACCTCAGCTGTATAAAACTTTGTCTTTACATCCAAAGGTTTGACTACTTGGAACTTGAAGAATTTACGGAAGGAAAGTCTGTTGCTTGTCAATGTCTGAGGAGAGTAGCTAACTTCACACACAAGGCTGAAACACAGATACACATTTCAATTACTGTTTAAATTACAAGAATAATGACAAACAACATGCTATAAATCCTTTAGGAAATCAATTTTTAGCTCTTGGGTATATAAAAGGATCAGTTAATTAGTTCTTCACTTGTATAAGTCATGTATGTATTTATGTAGTAGGGTGAGCTTATTCATGGCCATTCAGAGAAATCACATATTTTTGAATTAACGTGTACTCGACTGATTTTACATGAATAGCTTATTTATTAACATAAAATTAATCATTATATAATGGTGTTTACTATGTATTTTAATTTTACTATGTACAGAAAATAACATCACTTAAATGAGAACCTTCTCTGCAAGCAAATCCAAAGCCTATTTTCAAAGTTGGTCAGTAAATTTTCCAACATTTCCTTATTAATTCTCTGCAATTCGCAGTGAATAACATCCTTCAAATCTTCCAATGTATGGGGCTTATCTTTATAGACAAATGACTCGAGGTAACCCCATAATAAAAATCACAGACACATAGATGTAGTGAACGAGGTGACCAAGGCACTTTGCCAAGAGCTCTCACTGAGGTTGTTGCTGTATGCGCTATGGTGCCATCCTGCTAAAACCATAAATTTCTAATGTTTATTCTCTGTCTCTGTAGTTCTGGCACCAAAAAGTTGGTAATCATTTTAATGTAGTGATCTGGTGTGACTATAATAGTGACACTATGATCTTCAAAAATGTAAGGGGCAATTATGCCATATTTAGGAACTGCACACCAGACCGTCACTCGAAGGTTATGGAAGGGTCATTCATGCATCTGTTGTGGATTCTTTGAGGCTCAATATCGGCAGTTTTGTTTAATAAATGACCCACTTAAGTGGGTTTGCGGTTTATCACTCATTATGATTATGATATTGGCATAATCTTTCAAGATATTGTGCATGATTTCCGCAAATTGTGAACGTTGTTGATAGTCACTTTGTCTCAACTTTTGGACAACTGTTGTCTTATAAAGATGCAAATTTAAACCCAATTGTGAAATGCGCTCTACCAAACTGTTGCTATTTTCACAGAGGCAGCATGCTTGGTAACAAAACAACGTGGGTTTCTCAATATTTGCGTCCTTACTCTGTCAATGTTGTCTTGTGTATGTGCAGTATGAACAGCACTTGGTGGTTTTTGTCAAAATACACTACCTCTTGTTCTAAAATTCATGACACATCTAAGAACAGTGTTGCAATCTAGTATGTTTCTGTGACAGCTAATGTTGATATATTTACGAAAGATATATTGTGTTCGGATAACAGATTCACCACTTTTGACAGTTATCGTACATAAAAACATATGGCCATGTCAATGGGTTAAGAAGACTAAAATGGCGTAGTCAGCTAAGATGGATAATGCGGTGCTGGTTTCCCCACTGGTTGTTTACTGTGCATTTAAAAAACATGTGATTCCTCTGTATGACCCTCTGTATAATTTTAATTAGACGCAGAATTATTACATATAAAAGTAATATACTTATAAATATTATTAAATACTATACATAAATAAATTGAATATTTATAATATTTCTTATCTTTTAAATACAGAAGTAATTATAAAAATATATATCACATGTTTGCCATTTTGAAATTTGTTGACTCATTTATTTGTTAAGAGGTCTCAGATAGTCCATTATTAAATATGTGCAATGAATATCTACTACGCTGCTGTTTTATATGAAAATCAAACACACATAATTTTTTAAAAATGCAAATCTATTTATAAGAGCATTTTTTCTTAAATATAAACATACACATTAGGTAGAAGCAAATTTAAAACAGAATTTTATTTTAATGGTTCAAATAAAGAACTTAAAAATATAATAATTCTTGTTCAAATGTATATCCCTATCAGTGAGGACATCATGATTTGAAAAAAAACAAGTAGTGTCTATTCTTCAAAGTTTTGTAAGGTCTGCTCTTTTCTGTACTAATCAGACAGTTTAGCCTTTAGAATTTTTTTGTCGTGAACTATGCCTGACATCTCAAAATTTTGAAAATTCTGTTGTGAAAAACTATGATATCAAAGTATGACAAAAGTACAGCAATTCTCACCCCGTTACAAAATTGAAATTCTTCATATTCTGAAAAAATCTATTAATACTCTAACATTTAGACCAAAATTTTACTTTTTTATTTAGGAAACAAAATTAAACCTAATTTTGTCCCTAATCACAATGATAATATGGTGTTATGACCTACAGTCAATGTGTTACAGTACATTTAGAAATAACCCTTCTTTCCTTGGCAAATCTAGCTTTTGGAGGTATAAGCAGTCGCTCTACTTTCAAGTGTACTAAGTTTGATGTCTTACAAAGGGTTAACTCAGTACAATTAAGTTTACAAGAAAGCCAATTGAATAAAAAAGACTCACCTTTCTTTTCATAGTGTTCTTTCGACTCTTTACATACAGTCCAATCTCAGTAATCCGAATTCTGGTAGTCTTAAACTCCCTCTAATCCGAAATGATTTTCAAAATATCAAAACGAGTAAGAAATAACTGGCTATAGGTGAGGTTCAAAGAAGAAAGGGGATATCGTTTTGTTTTCTTTGCAATGACCTCAATATATCAATCCCTTTTGATTAGTCAGCCTAGAGCAGTTCAGTTTCAACGTTTACATCAAGCAGATGGTAGAATCGTTTTGTCATTGCAGTGTTGAACTTTAATTTTTAAATCCGAGAAATCTTATGATCCCAAATGGTCGTACAATTATTATTCGAATTATCGGAATTGGGCTGTACTCTAAGCCTTGTTTCCTTGTGTTGTTATTATAATTCTTTCAGGACTCACATTGCTTTGGTTTTGCTGTAATTGAGCTTGTTACTGATAATGATATGCACTGTACTAACACTTACTGCTACGATTATGCTATAAGTTTTACTGTCATTTGCTGGTATTCATAAATAGTGTTATCAATTTGAGTTTCAAGTGAAACAGTTAACACTTCAACTGGATGCTGAAGATGTTGTTCATCAGCCGTCTAGGTTTTATCATGTTTTAACTGTTCTATCCACTTATAAAACTTCGGAAAAAAGTATCACGTGAAAATACCAGTAAATGAAGTTTTGAGGTTATAAACAAAACAATTTTCATACAATAGTTGTTGTCAGCTAATCTAATTAATGATAACGTAAAATCCTAAAATTAACTAATGCCTCATACATAATGCCTCACTTTACATCTATGTGCCTTATGCATAATTGAATATCCCTTGTATAAACATACTTAAGACTACTTAAATTCCATGTTATTCTATATAAATACATAACTATTTGTTTTTTTTAAAGCTCTAGAAATTAAACATCTAGAAACATACTTTTACATCTAGATACATTTAAGCTCTATAAACATATATCTGTGTGTGTGTGTGTGTATGTGTTTGTGTGTGTGTTTAACTTTGGAACACTGTTTTCTTGTATTCACTTATCACTTACACAAATTTATAAACAAAAATAGTATAAACGAATACAAATAAAATTAAAAAAACGATAAATTATTCAACTTAAGAGACAAAATTAACTAACCCCAAGACAACTTTTTCAACAAATTCATTTACCCCTTTGGCCCATATCGTGACAAATTAGAGAGGTTCTACTGTATTTCTATGATCAAGAAAATTATAGGATCTTATTTTAGTCCTCTAAAGAATAATTTCTTTTCTAATTTGACTTGTATATAATTTTACTATAATCTGGGCATTTTTAATTCACATACCATTACACAGTAAGTGACAAAATAATTATTATAAATTTTTTGTAATGGGGTTCATTAATTTCTTTTATAATAATGTGTGTATTTATGTGTGTTTTTGGAAATTTATAATTGATCATTAATGTGGTTATTACAGTTGAGTATTTTAGTAGTTTGTACTTCTGAATTTTAGAAGATGTTTGATATACTTATTAAATATTTTTCTAAGGTAACTAAATGTTACTTTTTTTATTCAGTATACAAGCAAACTGAAGTAAGAAAAAAAAATCATACCTAATTATTAAATTATTTATTTGAGAACAAAAACTAAGGAATCTTTGAAGAAATTATAAGATGTGCTTACTAGGAAGTGAATAGGAGTTCCATATTTTCAATATTACTGTAACAGTAAAGTCATATTATTGTGCATCTATTTAGTTTGTTTACTATTAAAAAGCTTGTTAGTAGAGAGTTATTATGCATGCATGTTTCGGAATACATATTTATAATATGATATCTAGAGATCTTAAATCACGTTTTACAAGATTACTAAAACTTGAAAATAAAATGATTCAATGGTTGGATGAGTGCGATTTTTAATAAATTATCTACAATATTGAGGATGATAAATAAGTGAAGAACATTGTAATAAATGATGGCATGATGCATACCACTGAAGAGAAGATCAGAATAAATTATTCACAATAACATCTCTTGAATTCGCTTAAGGTAAGAAGATCTTTCCTTTACAAAATTATATCTCAAACAATGGACTAGAAGTGCTGAGTACCAAATATAGTTTGGAAAAACAGAAAATGGTGAAAAAGCATATTGGTAATTAAAAACAAGAGATATGAAATAACAACAAAGTGAATTAATATTTGATCCAAAACACAATTATCCACTTATACACATTAACTTACTAGAGTACAGCAACATCTCAAAACTTTCGCTTGAAAAAAATTAGTTTTGTGCTGCTTAAACATCATAAATGATTAACACTAGCTATGCAACTAAAGACCCTTTTTTTATGATTCAAGTTTTGAAAACAATGAGCAACATGTAAATTTGAACACATTGTAGCATTTTTTTTTGTATTACCGCCAAACAGCTAAAAAAGTAAAATGAGGCAAATAGTTATTAGTTTCAATGGTCTCTGCGCGAGGGGAGCAAGCTGTAGTCCCTGTTTATAAAGAACTGTTTGCAAAAAACCTAAATTTTCCAGACTCTTTTGAACTAAAAATCAAGTTAAGTTGAGTCGATTAGCGAGAGTCGAACAGAGAGTGTTGTGAAGGTACCAGGCAAAGAAAGCCTTTTTAGCTGGTGACAACGGTACAAGGTAAATATTTTGAATCTTTTATATATGAGGAGACATTCTAAATTATATTTTTGGAAACAATAGCTTAGCTATTCAGGCCTCCTATCATATTTCAAAGCACTAACAACTTTTTATGTCAAGGTTATGTCACCTAAAATATGTCACTTGTGAAAATATTATTTAAAGTTATTATCAAATAATTGGATCAAATAATATCTTATAAAAGCAATTATTACATGTGTGCACCAAGCTCTTTAACTTCATGATGTATTACTTCATCTAAAGTTTGTCCAGGGTTCAAATCTCTGGCTGCACAATCACTCTGGTGTCCTGATAAAGGTATTCTGAGTGAGCTTGTTTGTAAATCTGCCTAAAATAATACAATTTATAAATAATTTAAAACATTTTAGCAAAGATTTTTATTTATAAATTTTAAAAAGAAATATTCAAGAAATACTTATGACTAATCATAAAGTCAGAGAACTCCCAATACAACAACAACAAAATACAGTATCTATAGAAATGTATTAACAAAAGTATACAGTGCAATCTCAACAATCCTTACTTCAATACTCCAAACACTCCAGTAATCCTAACCAAAGAGATAAAATAAAGCTATGTTTTATATAACATCGTGCCCAAGGTTAGTGGAGAGAAAGAGGGAGAAAGGAGTTCTATGAAAAACATTCAGCCTTGCTATTGGATTTCCTGGAATTTTTTTCTGTTGTTCTCTTTCATAGTTTCCAGATGAATCTTCCTTCATTCAATAAGTAGGGTGGGATACCTAACAGTAAATTTAGTCAGTTTTATTTTTGCTTTTCAAGTGTTCAATGGCGTGTTAAAGGAGTAAAAAAAAACGTAAAACACCGTCTTTGAGTAACAAGTGCACCATCTTATAACATCTCAACAATGAAGATACTCCTTCCAATCTGGTCCGTGAGTTTAATGCTGGTAAGGCAATAGTCACTGATTTGAAAAAAAATCATGCAGACATTCTTTCATATGCATCAGCTTTTGAGGAAGGTACACATAAGAGACAGATAATCAAGTACACAAGTAATCAAGATACACATAATGCACACAAGTAGTTATGCACTCGTTGATAATGCTATTTATGAGTAGTTTTCGCAGAAGGTTTGCATCACTGATTAATCTTTTTCTCAGAATTGTTTTTAATAGATATATAGGTACTTTCTGTAATCTCAACTATTCAGTAATCCGAACAACCCCGTGCAGTAATTAGTTCTGATTGGCAAGATTGTGAGACTGTATTATAAAAACCTACAATTATCTGTAAAAACTTGGTTTTCTTAGAAGTAAATGTTTTACACATAGCAGGTCTGTTCAAAAAGAATCAGGAATTTTGATTTTCTGTGGGTTATATATATTTGATTTTTTGTGGCATTATGTTGGTACTTATGCCAAAACGTTCGGCCATTTTCAATGTATAGTTAATTGTTGACAGCTGTTTTGCTTGGACGTAGTTTGGCTTGTCTTCTATTTTCGTCTGTTCCAAAAAATGGATAACAGAATCTGTATCACAAGTTTGTGTGAAAAACCAAATTAAGTTCGCAGACACATTGCGAATGTTCTGTAGCATTTGAAGAAGCTACCTGGACCAAAGCAACGTTTATAGATGGTACTATAGAATGTTCTCAGAGGGCCGAGATCTGAATGACAAAGATCGTGCCGGATGCCCAGCATGTCAACAGAAAAAAAACATTGATGAAGTAAATAAAATAGTATTGGCCAATCGTTGAATCACTGTTAGAGAAGTTGCTGAGGACCTAAACATATCAATTAGCTTGTGCCATTCGATTTTTACCAATGATTTGGGCATGACATGGGTCACCATAAAATTTGTACCAAAATTACTCAGTTATGACAAAAAAAAGCAACGCGTTAGCATTGCTAATGAGGTGTTGGACTCTGTCCCCAACGATCCAAATTTGCTCCATAGGATCATAGCGGGTGACGAATTATGGGTTTATGGTTATGACATGGAAACTAAAGCTCAATCATCTCAATGGAAGCTACATCACGTGCCAAGACCAAAAAAATCACATCAAGTTCGGTCGAATGGAAAGTTTTGTTTACAGTTTTTTTTTATTGCAGGGGTGTGGTGCATCACAAGTTGTTGCCACAGGGTAGAACCATAAATAAGGAGTATTGCCCGCTAGTTATGCACAATTTGCAGGAAGCAATCTGCTAGAAATGCCCGGATTTGTAGAAGAACAAATCCTACTCACACATCGTTACTTATGAATTTTTGGCCAAAAACCACACACTAATGATGCCGCATCCACCGTATTCCCCAGACCTGGCCTCCAGTAATTTTTTCTTATTCTCAAAACTGAAGAGGAACATGAAAGGTCAAAGCTATGCTAGGATTGAAGAGATAAAGGTTACATCAAAGGAGTTAGCTGAACAAGATCACAAAAATTGATTTTTTTGAAGTGCTTCAAGGATTGGGAAAAACGTTGGGACATGTGTATAATATTTAATGGGGATTACTTTGAAGGGAACAAAATAGATATTCATGAATAAATAAACCATTAAAAAAAAAAGTCACGATACTTTTTGAACAGACAGCATACATTATTAAGAATACAATTTCATTTTTTTCCAAATGTTAAAACATTAAACTTACAAAAATTTAAATTCCAAGATATCTAAATACAAACCTTTAAAGTGACATCTTTAGCGGATTGATTGCTATCATTATGAACGCAGATATAACTTGAAAATGTTTCTCCTAAATAAATATTTCTGAAACAAAAATACAAATACAATTATCAAGCAGAAATTTTAGAATCTCAAGTAATTACAAATTTGAGTGTTGAGAATATGATAGAGTCTACCATTTTCCTGCTAAGGGTAAGTAGGGTATCGTATGTCATAATTTTAGAATATTCATGACATGTAAATTTTTTTTTATACCAAAGGCAATATCGTAGTTCATGCAACAATAATAAAGAGAACCGAAGATTCTTTTTTGACGTTTTTCTAAAGTCAACTTGGCTATAATCCTCACTGGATTGAAAAGGTGAATGAAAGCAGGGTTAAGATATGCGCATAAAAAATTCTGATTTGAGATAGAGGGAAGGGTTATTCACATACCACTTTGTGTGTATTGGCTCAGATACCTGCAGTAGATCTACTCTCAGCAGACATAGAGAGTAAAGTATATGCATTTAAGCATGAATAAATAAAATGGAGCCATGAAATAAGTGATGTTCTCATGTTGTGGAAGAGAATCAGCCAAATATTTTAAGCAGGCATTACTTAATTATTACTTCACTTTCCTCACATGTGTGATAGAAGTGTAGATTATCATAACAGTAGATTTAATGTCTTTCAAGGCTATGAAAAATCTTATGGATTTTCTTGTCATGATGATTTCTGAATCTTTTAGGTTGAAACATTGTAATATCACAACTTGAGTGAATTACACTTCATCAAAATAAAGTGAATTAAAAAAAAATACTAATTCAAAAAATTGTTTTCAATTGCAATAGGTAAACATACTCAATGGCTATAAGTATGCCTCTTTAAAAAAATATCTTATTATAAGTTTATGGAAGTCATGGTATTAGGAAATTTTAATTATACATTTTGTATTAAAATTTTGATGGATGTGTAAATATTATGGTGTCCATGTATTAAAATTTCTAAAGTGTTTGTAATTCTGTAATTTTACAAATTTTATTTGCAAAAAAACATTTTTGAAGAGGTTTAATCATATGCCCATTAAATGGATCCAATACCTTATCTCATTTTACATCCTACTATGATCTATAAATATAGAGCTTAATATATAAATATAGTATCATAGCTGCTATGAATTAAATAATATTGACATTGCTCTCGATACTTTTTAAAATATCTTCGTCCTAGTGTATTTCTGGGCTGTGTCAATTTAATAATTTGTATTTTATTAAGTATTTAGTAAACTTGAAAAATAATTTCTAATATAATTTATTTTCATTCCAAAATGGTTCAGTCACATATTCTATATTGTTTACGGACTATGACTTAAAACTGTTTAAATTTTTTTTATAGAGACTTAGGACTTTTCTTAACTGTTATATTTTGGTGCTTTGGTGATAGTTTCTCAAATTATTAGTTCTTTGGTGATTTATAGGTGTAAAAAAGCAAAGCTCTATATACATTGCAAAGTTGACAATTAAATATAGTTTATTTTTAATGCAAATTTTAAAATCATGGGAAATTTATTCAATGCAGTTCATAGAATCATAAAATAAAGGATTCTATGAACTATTATGTTGTAAATAATTACTCATTTAACAAAGACAAAGTTAACATTAACATGCACTGCCGAGTTTCACATTTCACTCTCGTATAAAGCTTTTTTTCAATAAACCCTAATAAAGTACACACGAAATATTTTTTGGTATACAGTCCAATCCCGGTAATCCGAAATAATAAATGTACAACCATTTCGGATTACCGGAAACTACCCGCACTACATGTATCTACAACGTAAATACAGCTACATATATGTCTATTTGGTATTAAGTATGTATAGGCTAATGTTAAGAGTATAGTTAGTTAGGTACAGTACAGTAATAACTGAAAGAAAACACCAATAACTGAAAGAAAACACCAATTGAAACCTGCATTTTTTAATAAACAGGTTTTAGCATGTAAAGTTTTAAAATGAACAATATAACAATTGAACAACACACTTAATAAAATACAAATAAACTTAATGCCGTATGCACTGTATATAAACACATTACTTTTTTATGGAACTTTACTTCTTACTAAAAAAATTCAAAATTTTCGTTTGCTTCGATTTGTTGATTGACTTTTCTACAGTCTTCTTTCTGATTTGAAATAGCAACAAGACTTGATGATATGGTATGTCGTTTTCCGTTGCCCAGTCAATGCATGTGTTAAAAGCCAAAATTGCATCTTTTGGCTTTTAATTACCAAAGCCCACGTGTTTCACACCTGGCTCTCTTACTTCTTCTTTTACAGCATCTCCTGTTTCAGATTCATCATTCCTTAGGACACTGTTGATGATCTCACTGTCTGTTTGTAAATCAATATCATTTTCATCCCTTCTACTTACACACTCAGTTATGTCTTCTGAATTTCAATCTCCACCTTGGCTGACCTTGTTTACAATGTGCACTATCGATTCAATGCCTTCTTTTTCATTCTCATCTGCAATTGTATCACTTTCATATTTTGGGGAATCAATTTGGGGGCCATAAATGTTCCATGATTTTGGAACGAGTCCTCGGGTGACAGAATTCCCAGAATCTATTAGAGAAAACGATACGTCCTTTATTGTTAGATTCTTCAATATTGCTGCAGTATCATCAGTTTGTGCTACAATATGATATAAGAGACTTTTTTGAAACCTTATTTTATGTTCTATATAACATTTTGAACCATTGGCTATATTAGTGCTGTACAGTTGGGTGGCAGGAACTGTCGTGATATTACCATCATCGCTAACTAATTCCTGTGCAGGCAAGTCTAGTGCAAGCAGTGCTTTTTCAGTAAGGTTCATAGATCTGAGATGACTTCATACTGATGGAACAAATTCATCATGGAACTATTAATTAAATATAGCTTGATCCATCAAACCTTTTTTCTGGCCTTTGTATAAAAGTGACATGGAACAATCTTTGAGAGCTCTTGGTTTTTGTGATTTACCAATGAGCAGTAGATGTAATTTGTGACTTGCAGAGCTGTTTGAGCAAGGCATAAATGTTAATTGATCTTTGCTCATTATTCGCCCTGGTGGACAGTCTTCGTACTTGTGAACTAGAGTTTTCTTTGATATACCTTTCCAAAACATTAAGTCACTTTCATATGCACTGTAAACCTGATCAGAACATAAATTTAATTTAGAAAGGTTCTACAGTATTCGGATTATTAGACAATTTTTTCTCCTGGGATAGAAAGGAGGAAATATTTATAAGTGTTTTAATGAAAGATATAATCTAAAATGATTTGAAAATTGTTTGATTAACCATGCAAAAAATTGATAGAAGTTTTACAAATTATTATGTATTTAAATAAACTATTAATCTATAGTTATATTGAAGAAAAAAATATTTTAAAGTGTATTTCTACCCAAAACTCTGTGGCAGTAATAAAAACTGCCCTGCTGTTATAGTTTCAGCTCCAGAAACGGATGTAATATCGTTCTCCAGTTGATTATTGAGAATATTTCCAGGCAGATCAGTAATATCAGTTGTCACAACAATTGGACTTGCTAGAGTTGGTCTTGTAAGTCTCATAACTAAAACATTTATGGTTTCAAAAATGATAAAATAATTTTTTAAAAGAGTATACATTTAAATAACAAGGATCTTACAGTTTTTGCTATGCCCTTAGTATTATTTAATTTAAATGTTTTTATAAATTAACTTACTCTTGTAACCAATTTCTTATAGTCATTGAAGAACTTCCATAGTTTCAAAACTAACTGCATCCTAAACTCTTAGGATTGCTTTTAAAAAATCACTCATTTTCTCCTGTAATTATTTTAATTGTATGAGTTGTAAAATCAAAACAAAAAAATATAAAGTTTCTGACCACATTATAGAAAACCTGCTTTTAAAACTGCTGCCATCTACCTTACCAAATGATTACAAAACACTGACAAAGATTCTTTAGTGGATATTTTATCTCAGCAATTCTTTAATAAGTTTACTTAAATTATTAGTATAGCACATCCTTAGTCTGTTTAATAAAAATATCAATTAATCACTTAAACAATAGTTTATGACTATCCAAACTTTGAATTTAGTAAATTTGTTAAAACTTACTGAGACAGAACGTTTTCGATCGCTATGTGCCGATCTTCATCAGTGTCTTCTGCTTGGAGATGTTAGGTCAAGCGGTGACGGTTTTAAAGGTAGGTTTTCGATAGTATCAAAGAGTATGTGTGATTTGTATTGTGTTTGTTCATTTAATACATTTGTATTTTGTATTATTGTGTGTCTGTAAATTTAATATTGTTCTAGTGTGTTGAGATGTGGTCCTTTTTTGTTGATGTGTAGGATTTCTAAATTATGATAAATGTCTGTGTATTTGTGTCCTGTTTCTTTTATGTAATTGTAAAATGCTGAGTTGGTGTTCTGTTTGTGTTCCTCGGCTCTTTGTTTACAGCTGCGACCTGTTTGCCCAATGTAGAATTTGTTGTACTTGTTTTAGTTTAATTTGTATATGCTTGGTGCTTGTAGTTTATCTTTATTGCTGGTGTCGTATTGTATTTTGTATTGTAAATTGTTATCAGTTTTGTAAGCTATTTTGTATCCTGTTTTTTGAAATTTGTGGGCTATTTTATTTGATGTTCTGTTTATGTCTGGTATTGTAATGCATTTGTTTTCCCTCTCCGTAGTGTTAATTTTAGTGTTTTTTTTTTGTATATTGTGTCATAGTTTGTCTATTATTGTGGTGTTGTATCCATTTGTGTAGGCTAAATATTTAATGGTGCCGAGTTCTTTGTTTATGTTTTCTGTGGACATTGGAACTTCTTTAAGTCTATGGAGCATGGATCTGAAGGCAGCGTGTTTGTGTTGGATAGGGTGGTTTGAGGTGTTGTGGATTAGTGTGTCTGTCGTTGTGGTTTTCCTGTAAATGTTGTGGCTTTTTGTTATGATGAGGTTGATGAAGTTTAGGGAGGGTTGGTTTTATTTTTTGAGATGAACTGGAGTTTTCGGTGTATTTTATTAGTGTAGGTGAGGAGTCTTTTGCATTGTCGGCTGTTGCCTCTCTAACAAAAAAGGACCACATCTCAACACACTAGAACAATATTAAATTTACAACCACACAAAATACAAACATATTAAACGAACAAACCCAATACAAATCACACATACTCTGCCTTTAAAACCGTCACCGATTCACCTAACAATTTCAAGCAGAAGACACTGATGAAGATCACCACAAGTGATTGAAACATCCTCAGTAAGTTTTTACAAACTTACAAAATTCAAAGTTCGGATAGTTATAAACTATTTTACATTAGTAAAAGTGATTAATTAAGTTTCGCTGAACTTAGTAGATCACAAAATTCAAGATGAAATAAAATATTGCTATTTACAAACCAATTGGTAACTTTATTGTTGCTCAAAATCAGTATGTAAAAAAAGTCAATAGTTTTTCAATATGATACCTCAACTAAGGCAAAATTAACAAAATAATCAGTAACCATTTAAAATATAGTTTGTATATAATTATTGCATATTATAAAATAGTGTACAGTGATCATTTAATTATGAAATATTTTTTTACTGCGTGTAATTGTAGAACACAGCCCTTTTTTCAATTCTATTTATTAAATTTTCCCCAAAGTAGATTTTTTTAATGATAATGACTATTTTGGGAAATTTATCAATTTAACATGGACGGTAACCAAAGTAGGTTTATTACATGTTAATTTGTAATGTTAATAGAGAAGGGAATAGGGTGATAGTAGATAATGTATATGATAATTACCATTTTGGTATTAACTTTGCAAAAAACCACTACTTACTGATATTTTTAGCAGACGCGTTTCGTACTAGGTCAGCGCATTATTCTTGACCGTGACTCACAGCATTGAATAATGCGTTGACCTAGTGTGAAACTCGTTTGCTGAAATATCAGTAAGTAGTGGTTTTTTTGTCAAGTTAATACCAAAAGTGTAATTATAGAAAAATCTTATGATGTACAACACAAAAACTGCAAATATATGATAACTTTTAAGAGATAATTTAATATATAAGAATTATAATGTAATTGGTAATTGATTATATTTTAAGTGTTTGGATATCTTCAATTGTTAGTACATGAAGTTTGTTGCTCTTACTGAGATGACTTACTATTTGTAAATCAATAAGTCTATGTAAATGTCATTTGTGGGAATGCTGTGCTTTTGCTTTTAACCAAAAGTTAGGAATGAGTTGACGATTATTCTAACACCTTAGATTTTTTTTATTATAACTTATGTGGTGAAAGAAACATTCTAAACAGAAATAAGGGGATTTTAAACTATTAACTATAAATAGTGTTTAAAATGCACTTAAATGGTTGTTAATTACTTATTACAGTTTGATATAACTTGCGACCAGAATTTTTTGTTAACTAAAGTGAACAAGTTCAACAAGGTTACAAAAAGTCTGGTCGCAAGTAATATCAAAGTGTAATAAGCAAATTATACAGATTGATATGCATTCAGGTTTTGTTTGTGTTTTTACAAAATGAAACAGTACTGGTTTGGTATGTGAAAATTAAAACCACTTTATTCTATTAGTTGATTTCATCTCCAATTTATTCTTTACATATTTTTGAGTAAGATAATAAAGGTGATGGAGTGGCAGAAACGTTTTACAGACTTGATTATGGACATGCCTCAGAATGGTCACCCTCAAAACAAAATTATGATAATTATCAGATATCTCTCATTAATTACATATAGTTATTCCAGGTGATGTAGAGGTCTTTAAGAACAAGGTAAAATTTATAAAACTTAAAGCAACCACCCCAAAAGTAAAAAAATAACCTGTCTTTACAAACATACAGGTGAAGTTATAAACTAATATTTCGTTTTATTTTTCATTTCTATAATAAATCAGACTATATTTTAAGGGGGTGTAATAAACTACTAAATGGCAACAATGCACAAAACTCAAAAATGCAGTAAAAATATTCAATACTCAATAAAGCTCTTGAACTGATGATTTGTTGGAGTACAACTTTGTCCACACACAGAATAAGTATTTATAAAACTTGACTTTTTATTATTTCCGTTCTCACGTAAACTATTTGAAATATGTTTATTGCAATATCAATTACGTGAGGGGTATACCTGATAAATAATATAATTATTCGAGTATTTGAACATTCGACATCTAGGGGATAGAAACAAACTAATAGATTTCAATATGGAAACAATTAATATAGTAATAAAATTTTCTGAAAGAAATTTATATTGAAAAATATACCTCTGTAAGATAATGACTTATATTATAGTTCTAAAATGATCGTGATATGTACCCATTTTATAAACTATATATTACCGATGTCTGGATGTAAACATACCTTTTAAAGCTAGAAGATGTTCAGTTTTTTCTTTACTTTCCATGATAATGTATTTGTCTTATTTTGTAGTAAATAGATATACAAATCTGTAATCCAACACAACTTAACCTATAAACTTAATAATAGAAGTAGTACATTTTCAAATGTCAAAAACAGCCGTTCTAGTAATGACTTCATACAGCACATTAGTGGTTATAAAATAAGCCTGTAGGCGTAGGCCAATTCAGAGCCAGCGTTTCCTTTGAATTCAGAATCAATTAATCCAATTTGTAAAATGTTAAAAATATTATGAGAAAGTTGAGCTGACAAATTTTAATTTCGCGTTGTCAATAGAGAGAACGAACATCTTTTGATTTTGTGTCATCATGTTGGCATCCTTGAACAACAAAACAATAAATTAAAATGACTTGACAAAATGACATTACCCTCATGTTGGTATGGATGTGCTGATATATCTTGTATGTTAATGCAAATTAAATGTGAATAGGTTTTTAACGATTAATAAGAAGCTGAATTTAAACTCCAATTACGTTGTTTCAATTATTAAAAAAATTGGTGAGTAACACGTTTTATTTAATAAATCTGTGATAAATATTGGATTCAATTTTAATAAATTATTTTGTCAGATTTATATTTTATTTTAAATTAATCTCAGTAACCATCTATACAACAAATGACCAAAGAACATATACTACCTTGTTCATGAACTCTAAATATAACATTGATGTGACATTTAAAATTGAAGTATTTATTTTAAAATGTTTCTTTTTTTCAAAGAATTTGAACCAATAAAATTATGTAATAAATAACGCTGTACCTACCAAAGTTCTCTGTCACTAAAAAATGTAATTTTATGTATCTAAAATCTAGAAAACAACCCTTATTTGATGTCCTATATAGATTCACTTTCTAACTAGTTCTAAGTCTGGTAATTATTAAGATCAGCGACTACCGCTCTGATTGGCAATTTTTTTAATTTCTGGTCAATTTGACCATGCTGAACAAGAATCTGAATTTGTTTTTAACAGCAAATGTGTATTAACATAAACTAACCTAACCTGACTTAGGTGCTTACTAATGCTTTGATCGCACAAGATTTTTTATTCTCATCAAAAAGGTGCAAATCCTACCGACAAACTTGAGTCACGTGACCTGCAAGGTGCTTCCCGATTGGTCGACATATGTGATATGACTTTTCGTCTGAAAAAGACGCAGATCTGTGTTATTTTTAGCGGTAAATTAAACTCATCCATCTTAGTTATAGTAGTCATGGGACCTGAAAGATGCTTTCCGATTGGCCGACAGATGCTGCCTGACTTTTCAATCAAAAGAGCTTGTATTAAGTGTGTGTGAGAAGGACGATGGACTGTGACGGATCTTGCACACATTATTTTTTGAAGCTTGTTTCTTCGATGAAAAGCGGGCTATTGAGGCTTTATGTTTGCACATGTTTCCGACAAAGACGAACTGTTTGAAGAGCGATAACATCGTGAAGGTCACGGACAACTTTGAAATTTAGGCGTGGGAAGGTTGTTTCATTGCCAAAAAAGTGTGGATGGAGGATTTCAATCAAAGTCGGTTCATTTTTATCAAACTTTGTATCCACGTAAATACACTTTTGTGTCTCAACTCCACAAAACATGACTACATAGACATAACATCTAACCTACAAATTCTTCATAAACAACACAGAAATAACCAACGCCGCACAACCAAACAATACGAAATATACAGACACTTCAAACTACACCCTACACACATACTCAATACTCAATTACATTACAACTCACACACTTTTTGACATCCTAACTCCTAATACTCACAAAATATACCCACACCACTATAATATTGTAATAATATTTGTATGTCTTAATAGTTTTATTTTTAGTATCGGCGTTCATATATTATTATTATCATTGGTGACATTTTTAATACTAGTTTAAAAATATATGTGATTTTATCTCAACTAAAGTGACTCTGATGAATTCGATAGTTGTATTGATGATAGTGATTTTATTGGTGGTGGAGAGGGAGAAAATGAAGTTTTCGAGCGCAATAACAATACTGAAGCAAATGAGACGGATATAGACTTGGATTTTATCCCTTCAGATGATGAAAATTGAATGTCAGGACAACAAGATAGGAAGGAACTATTTAATAGTAGTTAATATAGCAACAGTGATAATGACGTTCAGACTACTGATGCTAAACAAGTTATGCATCCTAATATTCTAAAATTTAGAAAGACTAAACCAGATATCATCGAATTTTACTATGCCAATAAAGGTACTCTAGAAACTTTTAATGAAATTTCAACTTTGATATTGGGTTCCCAAAAAATTAGAAAATGGCCTGTGACTATTTTTTATGGGATGGTGAACGGCGTGCTCATCAACTCATATGTTATTTGTGTCCATAGTAAAATCTCATAGAATAAAGAAGGCTTAGTCAAGGAGAGTGTTTGCCAAAGACATTTATGTAGAGTTCTCTACTCCTCAAGTTTTGCAATGGCAAACACTACATAATCTCTCTAGAAATATCAAGGGACATATTGAAGATGTTGGTGATCATTAACACTTCCTCCACCCCCACTCAAGAAGTTCCCAGAGAGCGTGGAACATGAAAAATTTGTGCTATTTGTCCAGCGGAAAACAAATGACAACTCGTTTCCAGTGGGATATTTGTACTAAGCTTATCTGCTTGGAGCACCGGGGTGAAGTGTGTGTAGAGTGTGTAAAAAGACGAAATATCTCAAAAAAGTTTAAAATCCTGTAAAAATTGTAGTTTATTGTGTTTATGTGTAAATTAAAGATAATTCTAATGTTTAATTTATTAAATATTTTTTAAAAGTAGTCTGAGAGACTATGTGTTACCATTAATGTGTGGAGTAGGGGCGTTATCACTCCTGGGTTAATATGGGAATTTTTTCAGCACATATTATTATTTGTTAAGAAATCGTCTTTCGAGTTGTCAGAAGTTTATTTCCGGCTCGTTACTCTACAACCAGCATTCTAGAAAACGACCCAACCTATTTTTGTTAATTTTTTCCTCCTAGCGTTAGTGTTAATTTAATTTTTGTCACATGTGGTCAGATTGCGGAGGTTTCTTCCATTAAGCCCCTTTTCGTGTGAGTTATTTGTGCGGAGTTCCTCGTGCAGGGCTATTTACATGACAAAAGACTTTGCGAAGTTAAAATTATTACTGTCTTTTTTGTTATTATTAGTATCTAAGTCTCACATTTTACTGTTGTTCCATTAAAAGAGGAGAGAATTTGTAGTAGTGTCAAAAGAATGGAAATTCAAGAAATAAGGCCAACCGGCAATTTTGTTAGACAGCTTTTTGATGATTATGATGAAAACGAGTCTCTGCTAGATGATGAACCTGACAAAGAAGCCAACGAAATTGAAAATGATACAAAAGAAAACAAACAATCTAAAAATGATGAAAATGACCAATTTGTTGAAATGTCAGATTTTAACGTTGTAGAGAAAATCCTGCTAAAATTCCGCTAGGAAGGGGTTACAGTGCAGATGGACAATGGGAAAGAAGTATTTTTTTTTAGTTCAATCAGAAAAATGCTGTGGTACACTTAACCAGTGTAAGAAAAGAGAGGGCAGCATGAAAAACATAATTCTCATGAGAGTGGGTCATGCTAGTGGCGACTAGTGAGCTTAGAAATGAAAAATTATGAGTTGTTTTATTAAACAATGACTGTAAGTTTCTGTTAGTTTTATTTTACACTAAAACCTGTAATGTTATAAAGCCAATATTTTTTTCATCCACTAATTTGAAGGATTTTATGTTTGAATTAAAACATTCCTTATTTTCACTAAATATTTACCAAAAATTTTCACTAATTTTTCACTAAATATTTACTTTTATATCTTGGTATCTACTATCATGATATAATATTTTTTAATGTTTAGATGTTGAATTACTTTATTAAAGAAAAGTAACCTGCAAATACCTTTCCAGTAATGAAAACCATGGTCTAGTATACAAGTTTTAACAATTCAAAATATTTTTAGAAATATGACATTTAGAAATTCAAAATTGCACAATAATTATTTCTAAAATTGTTTACAATGTATTTATATAGTATTTAATTTTGAAGTCACCCAAATAAAAAAATTAAAACTGTTAACATTCCCCACGGTTTTTGTGGGGAATAAACCTTCCCGAGCGCCCGCTCCCGTTTGAAACTGTATCAACCCGAAGGTTAAGGTATAAATTTGTTAAATATTTGGTAATTATAGTATAACTAAAAACACGAGTAGTATATTGCCAGTTTTATGGCATCTGTCTTTAGCCAAGCCAGATATACTTTATAGTTAATGGGGAACACCTAATAATAATAAAACTAAGGTTTACATTGTGTTGGGTATTTGGAAGATGTATTTGTTGTTTTTGTGTGGCTTGTCAGTGTAAGTTTTTGATGGTGTTGTTTATGTTTAATTTTCTTGAGTATGTTATCTATTATTGTATGTTTGTATCAGTTTTGTAGTGCTACATATTTTCATTACATATTACACAGCCCGCCTTGCCCACACCCATAAATCATACACTTTCAACCTTGAGCAATCGCCGCTGTAGCGGATTAGCTTCATCAATAAAACAACTGTCTCGAAACACGCCAACAAGTAAGTCAATAATTTCACTTTGTTACTCAAATAATTATTTATAAATTATTTAGTGAATTCAAGATGATTGGAATTTTATTTTTGGTACAAGCAACTAGTATATTTTTGGTACAAGCAACTATATTTTTGCTACAAACATTGCAGACCATAAATAAAAAGGCAACAAAAAGATAAAATGACCTTGATGCACTAACTAGTAAGATTCCGAACTTTGAATTTAGTAAATTTGATAAAACTTACGTTGTCTTGATGTCTCAGTAAGTTTTATCAAATTTACTAAATTCAGAGTTCGGATAGTCAAAAACTATTGTTTAAGTGATTAATAAGATTCACCGAACGTAATAGACTATAAAATTCAAGTAGTAAGATTCCTCGACCAATGAGAAGAGAGTTGTATGCTACAGTGAAATCTTAAATAGATGTTAACAAGACTTGTAAATGGCAGATTTCTCTAAAACAGTTCCATGCCAAATGACATCTTGTTGAAAGAGGTTTAAAATATTTCTTTGCATCAATGAATATCTTAATCAGGTGGATCAGATTAAATAGCACTTAATAGTAAAATTAATTGTAATCATAAAGATATATTTGAGAAGTGATGCAAAGCATCAGGTAGCTTTCACCTAATTTGTCTCTTAAAATGTTAATTTAGGTTTTTGTGTGGCAAAGATAAAATGTAACAGGCTTAAAGCATTAAATCATTGAAACAAGGCTTAAATCATTGCCTCAAGCCAATTGAGACATTCTTTGTCCAATTTTATATTAAATAACTGTATTATTTGATTCCATCTTTAACTTGAGATAGTAGTTTCAACTAAAGTTTGAACAAATATTGATATGTTCAAACATCAATTTAGTTACAACTTTTTTTTTAAAAAAATGTTTTAACTTGCCTATAGTAGCACTTACTTTTTTGTGTTGAGGACGGCCGTTTCGGGAGATGTCTCCCGAAACGGCCGTCCTCAACACAAAAAAGTAAGTGCTACTATAGGCAAGTTAAAACATTTTTTTAAAAAAAAAAGTTGTAAGTGATTACTAGTAGCTCACGCGAAGATGGAATCAACAAATGTTAAAAATATCAATTTAGGTTCAAGTGTTGTAATACATTTTGAAAGTGAGAATTTGGGTAAACAGCTTTTCATATAATTGGTTATTGCAAATAGAATGTGTGAATAAATTGGGTAAATTTATCTCTTCATAATATTAAAAACAACCATGTTGAAATAATAATTGTCAGTTCTATACCCAAATTTAAATTAGATAATTGTGCTATAGTTTAATGTGCTTTCAAAATATCTTATAAGGATATTGTCTCTTAGCCCAATGTCTCACATTCTTAGTGAGGTCAATTATTTTGCAAGATAAATAATATCTAAATAAAATTGATATTTCACAAAGGTGAATATAGTGAAAATGGAAATTTTTGAAAAAGTTAGTTTAGAGTGACAAAACTACTGGGCAGGACATTCTGAATAAATACAAATAAAAATGTAAAATAAAGTTAATTAGTTTATATGTTTAATTAGTTCCTTTAATTGTTAAATAATTACATAAATATTTAAAAAAATATTTGGCATAAAGTACTTTTGAATATTTAAAATAATGTTCAAATATTACTACATTGAGTTATTACAGTAACATAATCATTTTACTAGTTTATTTGGTTGTAAACATAAATCACTGCTATATTTGGCCTTCAAAGTTTATTTTTTTGAACCTTGACCTAAGTGACAATGCATTTCAGGATGTTCATGTTCTGATCAGGTCTATTTAAGTTTATAGTCTGATATTAACTCTATTGTTTTGAGTTAAAAGAAAAGTATTTGTTTCTTTCAGGTCTTTGGAGCAAATATTAAAAATGAATAAACTGAGATTTGATGGGAGAGTTGTGGTAGTAACAGGTGCTGGAGCAGGTAGGTTTTAGGAACATTATTTAATATTAAATACAGTTTGATTTAATGTAATACACAATTTTATATTTGACTTATAAATAAGTTATTATTATTATTATTATTAATATAATATAACAATATAAATAGGCATAAGAGTTTATGTTTTGTATAATTTAAACTGAAATTTGTATATTCAAACTAAGTACAGGATTTAAATGATTTGCTTAACTTATAATTCAAGAAAATTTTTGAAAAGTTTACTAAGAAAAAAACATTTTTATTCCATAAAGTTAAAATAATTCCATCATGAACTGCACATAAGTTCTATCCACAGACATATCAACCCCATTAACACTTAATTCGCAAAACATGAAAAATTGAATTAGCTTAAAATAAAATTGTAAGATTAAAAAAAATATTTATTTTGAATAAAAAATGTTTAGGCATTCTCTGTGTTAATACAAAATTTATTAAGGTCATGAAAAACAAATTTATCATAGTATCAATGTTATCATATTTTTTTCAATTGTAAAAGATAATATATAAAAATTATATTTATTTTTTAAAAGTTTTTCTGGAAATGACTCTATTATATTAAAACAAAAATCTAATTTTGATAATTTTATTGCTTGTTTTCTAGCTCAAAAGTTTGAAAATGTTGTTTATGTTTAATTTTCTTGAAAATATTGTCTTATTTTATTTTAATTATTTCTTTTTCAGCCACACTTACTACTCAAGAAGTTGCTACCATACCAATTACCAAACATCATACAAAACAATGATCAGTTCTAAAAAACACAACTTCCAACAACAGATAAATACAATCTATCTGGTACATACAAAATAGCATGCAACAATTTCTCCAGTTACTATATTGGCCAAACAGGTTGATGATTTAACCCAAGATACAAAGATTAAATCAATGATTAAACTCAAAATCCAGCTACACAACTCATATAAACCACCCAACACACATACACAAACATTTAGACCAATTTAAAAATTCTGCTTGTTTTAAAACCATAATAAAAAAACTCACCACTACGGACAAATTTTAAATATACAATCACCACATAACACAAGAACAACATATTTTAAACGCGACACACAGACACTTCTAATCTAACAACCTTTTCCAATACATAGAAAACATACTTCCTACCCCACAATCATAAATCACAGGCTGTAACCTTGAGTAAATGCTGCTAGTAGCAGGTTTGGCTTTGCCAATGAAACAATGGTTTCAAAATGCAACAGCATAATAAGTTAATAGTTTTCACATAGTTCTTTAAATAAATACTTATGATTTAATCATAAGAAATCAAGATGATCACAACAATTAATATTAAAGTTGTCTTTGGACTTTATTTTTCCATTGTTCCTTAGAGGAAATATCTTTTATCCTCTAATCATATTACCAATATCTAATGTCTTATTGATGTCACTTGGCAAAAAATTACTACAAACTGTTATTTTTCAGCATAAACTAGAAGTGGTGAAAAATAATAGTAAGTAGTGTTTTTTTTGCCAGGTAATATCTATAAGAGCATGTTTAAAGAAACCTCAAAATATACAACACAAAAACTGCAAAATTTAAATACATTGTTTATAAAATTTGTTAAAAATGTTTGTTTCAATATCTACAGGGTTAGGACGATGCTATGCATTATTGTTTGCCGAACGAGGTGCTTCAGTAGTTGTTAATGATTTGGGAGGAGGTAGACATGGAGAGGGCCAGAGTTCAAATGCTGCTGATGGTGTTGTTAATGAAATAAAAGCAAAAGGTAAGATGAGATGTTGAAATTTATTTTTTAATTAGACTTCAAATTTTTTTATTTTTGGTTATTACAGAATCTTCAATAACTGGTTTCCCTTATGTATGTAGGAGGTATATATTGATTGGTTACGCATATTACAGAAACCTCCTGATTTGGGGGAAGAAGGGCAACAAATTACAAAAATAGGTAATATACATAAATAAAATATTACAAAAATTGTAATTAAAAAAGACTAAAAAGAGGTTTTTAAAAAAAATGTACTAGTAAACATAAATCATAAAAAAACACTATGAAAGATTTTAAAATTAATAATCTGTTTATCGATGTTTTGTGGTTACATTTTTCTCCCCCATATTTCACAAGTGTTACATGTCAGTTACTTGTTTAACTACAATCTGCCTTCCAGATTGCTAGATTGCGATCTCTCAAGGCCAAGTGCACGTTAAATGGTTCCTTCAGTACAATAAAACATCATGGAGGAAGATTTGGCAACAACCTTTTCTTAACCTATCTCAAAAAATTCATTTTATTATACTAATACCCACTTTTGTTAGATTTAGACATCATAAACGCCCCTGGAATAAAACGTTTTCCCCATCCTGCATGCACAATAATCCATCTTTGACCAGCATAATTTTTTTTTAATACGTTAATACTTTTAGGATCCTGCCAGCATTTACTGACTGTATATGTTAGATAGATGAATGTCTCATCGAGGTAAATCACAGGTAATTTATTTACATCATCGTTGTTTGCTCTTATATGTCCTAATAGTTTCCTCTCCATATTTTATTTTTTGAATTATTTTTTATCATTCACTATTAATTGTTAGTCTATTTGTACTTGCCATTTATTTGTCCTTACTTTTGTTACCAATAACTACTTATACTAACTATAACTAACTACTAGTATAAATCAAATACATCCGAATGTTAAGAGAATACTCTTGTAACTGGATTACCTAATGTTTGACTACAAATGTTCAGCGACTGTAGGTGAGAACAAATGGTTTATAATTTTCCCCTCCCTTATAGTGCAACTAGTAATAATTTGTTTGCAAGCTAATACATTTTGAGAATATCTAGTAAAAGAGTTGATATGGTTCAAATTAATTAAATATATATTTTGTAAGCAAATTTTTTAATTAAACAAAATAAGTTTTTACCATATAGATGTTGAATTAACTCTCAATAAACAATAATGTGATATATTAAATGTAACTTAGTTAAGTTGTATCCTAATGTGACTGCTTCAAGAATAATATTTTCCTTCAAAGCAGTAGAACTGTAAGTTTTAAACTACAGTTAATTTAAAACTGTAGTTAAGTTTATGTGTAAGGTGTAATGCTCTATGTTGTGCGTAAGGGTGTAGGTTGAAATGTTTCTATATTTCATATTGTTCAGTTGTGTTGAGTCTGTTATTCTTATTTAGTTTACATACAATTTGTAAATTAATATCTCTTCTAGTTAAGGTTTGTGGAGATAAAAGGTCCAGTAACATTTTATTGAATTAATCACTTTAAATTAGTTTTGACTATCCGAACTTTAAATTTTGTAAGGGTTTGTTCTTATCTGTATGTGAATGCTTTAATATATATGTTCTTGGGACTATCTGAAATGATCTTCCTGTCTGACCTATGCAGAACCTGGGGCAAGAACTACAAGATAGTTATAGTATAGTTCATGTCATATAAGAAGTTAGAATAGTTCAAAATATTAAATGCCTTTAACTTGTGACAACATTTGTTGCTGAACCTTTCAATCTTGAAATTCATGATATGGCTTGAAGAACAGAATTTTAAACATTTTAATTTATTGCTTTAGAGGTTACATGTTGCATTATGTCAGTATCACATGTCCAAAACTGGATAAATTGTGTGTTTTAAACATACAGGTCCTTTTAATTAAGTAGTCTTAATGTTGATTATTTAAATGTTCTTTTATTGTGTTATTTATAACAATTTTTGATTTAACATATGAACAAATGTTTTCAGGAGGTGTAGCAGTTGCTGACTATAACTCTGTGACAGACGGTGAGAAAATAATTGAAACTGCACTTTCAAAATTTGGTCGCGTCGATGTTCTTGTGAATAATGCAGGCATATTGAGAGATAAATCATTTGCACGTATTAGTGATGCAGATTGGGGTAAGTTTAAATTCCATTCAGAGTTATTAAATTGTTTTAAAAATAAGTTTAACCTAGTAAACAAATGTTTTTTTGCATGTTTTTAGTAATTTATAAATTAAAAAAATTAATTGTATAATATTTTTGTAATAATAATTATAAAAAATGTTATAATCGTTACATGTTTATTTTTGTTGTAAATTTCAGATTTGGTCCAAGCAGTTCATTTAAAAGGGTCATTTAAAACTACACAAGCAGCTTGGCCACATTTTCGTAAGCAAAACTATGGCCGAATTATCATGACTTCATCAAATGCAGGGCTTTATGGAAATTTTGGTCAAGCTAACTACAGGTAAAATTTAACATAAATTTGAATTTAGTTTTTTTTCTAATGATTTGTTTCCAAGTTTAGAAAATTAGATGTATCATAATAATTACATTTATATTCTATAAAATTTTATTATTAGAAAAAAACAGTTTTTTCTATAATATAATCCTTTTAGGGTAAAAATATATTCTTAATGACGTTGGTGTTAAAAATTTTTTTTGTTATTATATTACCCGTTTTAATGTGTAGAACACGAATATCAACTTTTTTTCCAGAAAGTACAGAAAGTTACTTTTTTCACATTTTAAATGTTAAGTTGTAAAGGCATGTAGGCCTATGGAGTGAACAGGGCACGCAGTAGCTACAGCGCACTGCACTTCGTCTGAATTGGCAATTTTATACAACATTACTATATACCTATATTAAAATATACCTACGAAGTATCCAGTCAGGATAGATTTGGTTATAATTTTATTTAACATTACTATCTTCCTGTATTAAAGTATTCCTACAAAGTATTCAGTCAGGATAAATTTGGTAATAATTTTATTTAACATTACTATCTACCTGTATTAAAGTATACCTACGAAGTATTTAGTCAGGATAGATTTGGTTGTAATTTTGGTAAATATTTAGACTTATTCCGATGCAGAAAATTACAACCAAATCTCTCCTGACTGGATACTTAATAGGTATATTTTAATATAGGTAGATAGTAATGTTGTGTAAAATTATAACCAAATCTATCCTGACTGGATACTTCGTAGGTATACTTTAATATAGGTAGATAATAATGTTGAATAAAATTATAACCAAATCTATCCTGACTTGACACCTCACGGGTATTTTTTATGTAGGTATATAGTAATGTTGTATAAAATTATAAACAAAAGTTAAATTTTTAGATTTTAAGTTTAGTATAATGAAAATATTGGAAAGAACCCCAATACCACAAAAATAATAAAAAATAACAAATATAACAAGTTACTTAAGATTAAACCCTTATCTACATTTCGATGACCATGTCATCATCATCAGAGGGTCTTATTACAAAATACAATCTAGCACACAAGAAGTTACAAACTAGAATGATCGAGACCAACGTCATTAAAACTATATTTTTACCCCTTTTAGAAATCATTTTGTCTTTCGAAGCAGTAAAACTGTCAGTTTGAAATTTCATTTTATTGAAACAATTGACATTTGTAATTGTGTGTTTGCAAAATTTTTAGTATCTGCAATAATTTATAGATTTTGTGAAGTTACCATTTGTGTTTTGTTACCATTAACAACAGTAATTTAATTTGATGAAAGAAGTGTTTTGATCTTACTAAATTGTAATTTATTGATAATTATTTAATGTTTTTATTAAAATATATATATAGTAGAGTCTCGATAATTTGAGGTAGATGGGAGAGAGACCTCTCGGATTACACAGAAATACATTCCTGTACAATAGAAAAAATAGGGCCTGAAAATAGGAAATAAACCCTGATACTCTAATTAAGATTGCACCAAATACATTTTTAGAACTTTATTGATTAGAGTACTTACATAAACTTAATGTTGCTTTAGAATACATTGTTCATCACGGTTGTTACATTTTTTTGGAAAAGTTATAAAAAATGTTCTGCGTCTGCTTATCAGATGGTTTTTGTGCTGCAGTGTCGTATAAACATCTTAACGAAGCACTTCTGTTAGCTTGGTGTCTGTTGTTCAATATAACGCTGTTTCCAAAGTGGCCATTCTTTCTCCTTGACTTATTATTCCTTCTTATAATGTCTTGGTCAAACCTTCATCTTTATTCTCCTCATGACTGCCTTCAGTAGTTTCTTGTACCATTTTGTACATTCAAATTTGTTTCATTCAATATTTGTAGTATGCGTTATTGTTACTTACTTACTTAATTGTTAGTTACGTACTATTCACCCTTACTCATCCATCAATGCACGTCCGTATTATTTGAATTTTTACAACCTGGAAGTTTCTTGATAGGAAATGTCAAATCTGTTTCTTCTGTGTATCAATAATAGAGTCAGCAGTTTTATTGGTACTCAGGATTTTATTCTACGACGTGCTTAATGTTTCTTATTTTATTTTGTTCCATGATTTGGCTATACATTATACAACTTCTTTAAGTGAAAGTTTTTTTTAGAAAGCATACAATGCTTTGTGTCTCTTCAGTTCCTTCCAAGAGAGATTGTAATGTGTAACATCTGTATTTTTTTTTAATACATTCCAGAACACCATGATCCATCAGCTGGATTAGGGTCATAACATTTGGAGGTAAGAATAAAGCTTGGATATCATTAGACGACAGTTGATCTTCAACGGCTTATGACGGTGCATTGACTAACAGTAAATTTTTTTAAACGGGTAAAATAATCTGAAATAAAAATATGTTCAAACTTATCAGAAGCTTGAAAAATTGGGACTCGAAATTTCGAGATTCTACTGTATCTCACAAATAAATGCTCTCTCGTTTGTATGAAAATCTCTTATCAAGCCAACTTCATACCATATCATGTTTAATATATCAGCTCTTATCCAATCACTAATATTAAACAATATAGGGTGTCATTAATCTTAGATAGCTGAACAGTCTGGTGATAAATTGTTCCTAATTAGAGCATAGGGTAACCTAGAAATTAGTCTGTTAGAATTTGAATCATACTAAAAGTAAAAACAATCTGAACTTTTTCATTGGAGTTTTTGTCATAAGAAACACTAGGTTGGCTTTCTAAGCCTAGACAACAAATAGTTTGCCTTCTTTCTGAACGAGTCATTGCATTTACAGTGTAATCAGTAGTGAAGTAAAATAGAAAAGTTTTCAACTAGTAGAGCCTATAACACAACACACAATGGCTGACTTTGCTATTATAGAAGCAGCAGATTACATTCCTTGAATGTAAGATTATAGCATTGTGTTCAATGTTTTAGTCAGTTCAACCATCCTCACTAAATGCTTGGAATAATTTATGGTGGTTTAATAATTATGAACAATACAATAACCTCTAACCACAAATATTTTCATTCTAGTCTTATGTATATTTCGGTTGCAATGTATTTTCATGTCTCTGAGGATAGTTACTTTGTAACCGAAATGTACATAAGACTAGAATAAAAATATTTGTGGTCGGAGGCTGTGTATATTATTTATCAACCCTTCTTCTACAATAACAATAATACTGGATATATATATATATATATATATATATATATATATATATATATATATATGAAGTTAATATATTACTATGTAAGTAATTTTATCCACCATTAAGTGCAATAATTTTACCTTGAGTGATGAGGCACCTTTCGGTCGTTGACCATTGTCGAATCACTCCGGTCGATTGATCACAGAATCACAGAGTGATTCGACAATGGTCAACGACCGAAAGGTGCCTCATCACTCAAGGTAAAATTATTGCACTTAATGGTGGATAAAATTACTTACATAGTAATATATTAACTTCATAAAGTCAGTGCAACGGAAAAACAATGGATAACGTTAAATATATATATATATATATATATATATATATATATATATATATATATATATAGTATACATATAGTATATAGTTCTATATCTATATATAGTATATAGAACATAAGTCAAAATACAAATACAAGAATTATAATTTAGAAGAATTGTAAATTCAATTATAATTCTTGTATTTGTATTTTGACTTATGTTCTTTATTAATACACAAGAATACATATTGCGATATTTATAAATATATATATATATATATATATATATATATATATATATATTTTTTTTTTTTTTTTTTTTTTTTTTTTTTGGACTAGGAGACTGACAGACTTACCTTGGTAAGAGTCCACTCTGTAGTCTTGAAATAGAAACACATAAAAGCACTTAAACAATGATATATTTTAACCACACAGTGGTCTTTGTCAATCGAAGAGAAAACACAAAAAGAAATATGAGAGAATGAAATAAAATAATTGTGATTATTTTATTTTATTTTATTTTATTTCATTCTCTCATATTTCTTTTTGTGTTTTCTCTTCGATTGACAAAGACCACTGTGTGGTTGATATATATCATTGTTTAAGTGCTTTTATGTGTTTCTATTTCAAGACTACAGAGTGGACTCTTACCAAGGTAAGTCTGTTAGTCTCCTAGTCCAAAAAATCTAAATGATCTTTACCAACCAAAACTAACCTATATATATATATATATATATATATATATATATATATATATATATTAAAACAACATAGGTTATTCAAATACAAGAATATTTATTAATTTATATCCAAAGCTTTTCGTTGGCAAACAGTACCAACATCATCAGGAATGAAAATTACAATAATGTAAGCTCATTATAATTGATAAATCAGATTCATGTGTTTAGATTTCCAAACGGTGAATTACGACATAAATACATATAAGGCTTAATAGAAGTTAAGATGAAGGGAATAGATATGTAAATATGTACGTACTAATTTTTACATTGAAAGGGAAGCATCCCGACGCGGGCCAGCGAAATAAAAGGGGCGAGCAGACTACTGTATATAAGAGACAATGACAAAATGCTTGACCGCCCGAAAACCTAATGTTTATCATAAGATTGTAAACAAATGTCAGCTAATCTCGGCTATAAATAGTCTAGGACGTGACTGTCATATACATTATCGATCTTCATGGGTTTGTGACACAAGTAGACACTGTGCGACAAAATGGTTCTCAAGAAACTTAGATCGCACATTAAAGCTAAATCGATGCTCACAAAAAAACAGACGAAAGTGATAGATTTTTTTTGTTAAAAAGTGAAAGTATTATGTGTAAAGGAATACATATGTACTGTAAAGTATTTATAAAACTCAATACAACGATGTTTTATACTCTATCATGAAGATATATTATTTCTATTTAATAACCAAAAAACTACTCAGGAACAATTCATTAACATTTATTATTACAATTTCATCTCAACATTTAAACAATAAACACAAAACAAAAATTTACATCTTAACAAGTTTTAACAAACTCGGTTTAACTCTTATTTCTTTTGATTTTATAGTTACACAATTTTAATACCCTTGGCTAATTTTACGATCTCTTACAATCTCGGGGTTATAGCATGGGCTATATTTTTACTTCTTTTGTTAATTAAATAAATTTTGGAAAACAATATTAAATTTTGAAATTAGTTTTAATAAATATTTTCCTGATGGAAAAACTTTAATTTGGAATAAGCAAAAAGGCGAAACTATTTGAACTGGATTATGATCTTATTACTATTAATCACAAGATATTCTAATGTACAATTTTAAACTTCCCTATTATCCTAAGAGTCCACTAAAGTTTATTTTTTTATATAGCGCTAGGTACTTAACTTATTAAATAACGGCGAATGACTGCTTGCTCACACGTAGAATTCCGTTGTCTTTAAATTTCACTTTTTTCCACACTTAAATTCGTTTTAGTTCTTTCAAATTATTTTTTCACTGTACTATATCTTTTAATTTTCTTATTCCTGTTTAATCTGGCCAAGTTTCCTCACAAAACTGTATAATTTTGACGAAATTTCTAATAAATAGAATTTTGACTGCACAGGGCAGGTCCGTTCCTCGGCGTCACCACGCCAGACTCTAACTACACAAACGCTTCGTTTTTCTTTTAAAATGTTACAAATATGGTGGCCTCCTTCTTAAAAAACAAAATCAGCTGGTTTATAATTTAGTTCGATTCCTTCTCACTAGAGTCAACTGCACACTTGACCTATTTCTTTACCTTCACATCTGTTAATGTCAACGAACTATTTTCACCGGTTTTAATTTCGTTAACATACTGTTTCAATTTTCCGATCCTTAACCAACCTTCCAGTGTTTATTTAATTACTGTTATTAGTGTGTGAAGTGTCTTTGTGTTTTACTTTTGTAATATTTCGAAATGTGTGTGTTTTGACTGGACTTTTCCAAACATAACCTTACATTGTTTACAATCGTTTTTCACTTTTTCCTTCAAGTAATTACTTATGCCCTATTTTACTAATATTTACAATTTTGTTTAACATATAACTATTATTAGATTATCTTGTTTTAAATTTTATTTGATACAACAAATTTCTTTATGTATTTACAGTTCAAATATCTTATTTACTAATCTAGGCTTTTACCTAAATTTAGTTTCAATTTTAACCTAACCAATCTTTTAATGAATTTCTTTTTAAATTTTGTGTGAGTTATTTCTAATATATTCTTCCAATTCTTAAATAATATTATATAGCCCATTCTATAAATGTTACAATGTCCCCTAATTTAATTTAAATAAAAAATATTCCTACTATCTACATTACACATTCTTTACATTTTACAAGCTTGATTAATTATACATATTTTTTTTTTAAAATTAAATTCAAATTAACATTTATTTCCTAATTGTACATTTTATTTAATAACTAATTGAACACATTTTTTATTGAGTAAGTACCTCAACACTTTGGCTAACTTATTGTCTATTGTCTTTACTACTTTTATAACTGTCCACTTAAAAGTCATTTATACATTCATCTGTCCATTTATACTTAATTCCTACGACACAATTTTATCTTAATTCTTTAACAATCAAATACTGAGCTGAACACTTCAAGCTACATAATACTTAACATATCTTCTAACAATACAATATACTTATAACTAACATTCAATCAACAATTCTTTAACAATTCTAACATATAGTAACAATAAATCATGTTCTGGTATTTACAATTCCTTCCATAATTATATATATATTTTTTTTTTTTTTTTTTTTTTTTTTTTTTTTACATTTATTACAATTTGAACCCTTCCAATCATAAGTCTGATTCAATATTTATTTAACATATATTCTCTGATACCGTGTCTTTAAATCCCAGCCTATCCGAGTCATAGTATGTCTAGATTTGGTCAAATTGGTTATAACATATCTCTTTCCCTTATTTCTGTTTATTCCTTGTTTATTATTTATCTCATATTTATTTTGCTTTTAGCTTCATCTAACTCTCAGTTCTAAGTTAGTATTTTATCTCCCCTTCCAATCTCACATCCAGTTCAATTATTTTCTTATATCATCTCAGTTTATTTTGTATGAAGTTTAACATCTAATATTTTTAAAGGTCGCAATCTCATATCCTCTATTTGATCATATCTATAGCTCCTTCGATTACACTGTCCCTATATCAACGAATATAAATTTTGTTTTAATACTTATATATATCAACGCAGATTCTCCCTTACAATACGACGAAGTTTAAATACACAATTACCATATTTTTATTACAACGATGCTTTAATATTTATTATCATAGATTAATATTTCTTTTATAATATATACGACGAAGTTCCATTATTTATCAACGCAGATTCTCCATTACAATACAACGAAGTTTAAATACACAATTACCATATTTTATTTATTACAACGATGCTTCAATATTTATTAACATAGATTCATATTTATCTTTATTCATTATTCGACGAAGTTTCTAATAAATTATCGTAGATATAGTTACCATCCCTTAAAACTTATCTCCTGCTAACGTTTTCTTATACACATAGTCACCTAGAGGTTATTCATATTGCTTCCTTTACCTATATTTAATATCTCCCTTCCTATTTTATTTTTATTTTCCAATATCCAGTTCTCCTGGATACATGTCATATTACTGCCTGTGTCTATTAATGCCTGTAACTTTGTTTCCTCTATTTTAATTTCTATTTCTGGGTTTCTGATTGTCTTAGTTTTCCGATTGACTGTGGGCACCCTGCTCTTTTCTTGTCCCCACGCCTGTCCTTGCCTTAACACCGTTTACATCTCCATTGTATCTCTCATCTGCCTCATAAGTTCTATTTTCTCTGTTATTCTCATATTTAAATTCCATCTCCCATTTTCCAAACTCGAGTTGTGCCTCCACATTCATTAACATATCCGTACCTCTGATAAATTTTCTCAATAAGCCTTGTACCACTAAGCATTGAGACGGATATTTAACTCCTCCTATTTCTCCTATTACCATTATCATTTTATTAATCTTTTCAGTCTTCTTATTATTTGCGGTTTGAATTGTTAAATTTTTTATTTGCCATATTTCTAATTTTCCTATTTTATTTCTATCTCTTAACCTTCCCTGCTCTCCTAATATTTTCTCCCTATCATCTTCGACTTTCCTAAAACGCTCATCTGTTATCTTTCTTTCTCCTATCTCTTTTTCATTAATTTCTATCACATCAGCTCTTATTTCATTTGTTCCCTCAAAATTTTCCTTAATCTCCTCCTCTAATTCTCTATCTTTCTCCTCTCTGTCCCTTTTCACATCCTCTATTATTTTCCTATTATCCTCCCTTATTTCCTGTGTTATTAACTTGAAATCCTCCTTCATCTCTCTCATTTCGTCTCTATCTTCCTCTAATTTTTTGTTTAAATCCCTTATTTCCTCCTTTATCTCTCCTTTTACTTCGTTTATATTCTCATTTAATTCCTTTTTCATTTCTCTCATATCCTCCCTCATATCCTTCATTTCCTCTCTCCATTTATTTATTTCTTTTAGTAAGTTTTGGTTGCTTTCGAACAATTTTTTTATCCAGTCATCATTATTTCTACTTCCACTTTCACTACCCCTTCGTTCCTGTTCAATTTCTACAAGTGGTAGTCCCCTAGCTTCATCTACCTCCATGTTTGGTATTGGCATATCTGTGCCTTCCATTTCTATTTCCCTCAATTCATAACTAGTCCCTTTTTCCTGTTTTTTTTAAGCTTTATCTCCCCACAAATTGTACGATTCCTTTTCATCTGACATATTTTTTTCTTTTTTTTTAACTGTAAGCAACTTATTATACAAACATAAACAATTTATATATATACTATAAACCTAGCCTTGACTCTATTCAACTCAGTATTTAATTTTACAAAATTTTTTCTAAATCTATTTCCAGTTCAAATGTTTTTTATATAAAAAGTTCTAAATTAATTTTATTTCAAAATCCCCACGTTGTTGCGCCAATTATAAACATTTTTCCGTTACACAATACAACTGGGTTTTATTATTAAATGAAAATAATTAATTTCTCTAGTTACAAAACACAAACTCCTGACTAATTTATTCTTTATTATTATTTTTCTAATAATCGTACCCCACGTTGGTGTGCCAAATGTAAAGTATTTATAAAACTCAATACAACGATGTTTTATACTCTATCATGAAGATATATTATTTCTATTTAATAACCAAAAAACTACTCAGGAACAATTCATTAACATTTATTATTACAATTTCATCTCAACATTTAAACAATAAACACAAAACAAAAATTTACATCTTAACAAGTTTTAACAAACTCGGTTTAACTCTTATTTCTTTTGATTTTATAGTTACACAATTTTAATACCCTTGGCTAATTTTACGATCTCTTACAATCTCGGGGTTATAGCATGGGCTATATTTTTACTTCTTTTGTTAATTAAATAAATTTTGGAAAACAATATTAAATTTTGAAATTAGTTTTAATAAATATTTTCCTGATGGAAAAACTTTAATTTGGAATAAGCAAAAAGGCGAAACTATTTGAACTGGATTATGATCTTATTACTATTAATCACAAGATATTCTAATGTACAATTTTAAACTTCCCTATTATCCTAAGAGTCCACTAAAGTTTATTTTTTTATATAGCGCTAGGTACTTAACTTATCAAATAACGGCGAATGACTGCTTGCTCACACGTAGAATTCCGTTGTCTTTAAATTTCACTTTTTTCCACACTTAAATTCGTTTTAGTTCTTTCAAATTATTTTTTCACTGTACTATATCTTTTAATTTTCTTATTCCTGTTTAATCTGGCCAAGTTTCCTCACAAAACTGTATAATTTTGACGAAATTTCTAATAAATAGAATTTTGACTGCACAGGGCAGGTCCGTTCCTCGGCGTCACCACGCCAGACTCTAACTACACAAACGCTTCGTTTTTCTTTTAAAATGTTACAAATATGGCGGCCTCCTTCTTAAAAAACAAAATCAGCTGGTTTATAATTTAGTTCGATTCCTTCTCACTAGAGTCAACTGCACACTTGACCTATTTCTTTACCTTCACATCTGTTAATGTCAACGAACTATTTTCACCGGTTTTAATTTCGTTAACATACTGTTTCAATTTTCCGTTTTCCGATCCTTAACCAACCTTCCAGTGTTTATTTAATTACTGTTATTAGTGTGTGAAGTGTCTTTGTGTTTTACTTTTGTAATATTTCGAAATGTGTGTGTTTTGACTGGACTTTTCCAAACATAACCTTACATTGTTTACAATCGTTTTTCACTTTTTCCTTCAAGTAATTACTTATGCCCTATTTTACTAATATTTACAATTTTGTTTAACATATAACTATTATTAGATTATCTTGTTTTAAATTTTATTTGATACAACAAATTTCTTTATGTATTTACAGTTCAAATATCTTATTTACTAATCTAGGCTTTTACCTAAATTTAGTTTCAATTTTAACCTAACCAATCTTTTAATGAGATTCTTTTTAAATTTTGTGTGAGTTATTTCTAATATATTCTTCCAATTCTTAACCCATTCGCTTACAATTTTTTTTACACCGACTGAGCCATAAAAAACTAATTTTTTAGACCATTTTTAAAGGTTTTTGTTGATTACTTTTTTTTAGTTCATATTTATGTTTCTTATGGAACCTATTGTTATTTTTTTATTCACAAATACATTTACTTTCAAAATATATACTAATATTTATAATATCTTTTCTTTTATAATTTAATAATATGTAAACAACTAAAATGTTTCAACGAAAAATATCAAACATTATTTTTTTTATTTCAATTATCCTAAAGTAAAAGCATAAATTACCTTTGGAAATACTCCAAAATATTCTTCAGGGTGCAAAGAATATGTTTCAATTTCACAAGAGTTAAGAAAAGTTAACTTTTGTGTTGTATACTTTGAAACATTCTGGTAGGCGAAATGCGACGAGGCACAGTCCACACTCCCACCGACTGGTTCTTTGGCCTTTTAGTGGGCTTAGGTGGTTTGGAACATGGAATTTTTTCTTTAGGCCTACCCCTTCTTGGTTTACCCCTATCTCTAGTACTAACTCTAATAGGCCTAGGACAAGGATCAAGAAAACTAGGGGCATCATCCTCCTCACTAGCAGTAGGAGACAGAGGGGCAATTATTCCATCAAGGTAGATTTGATCGAGTAGCTCAATTAGATTGGAATTCTGTGAGCTTTCATCATCTGAATTAGATGGTAATACAGGCCTATCTTGGACATTTATATCAGAAATTACATTATTTACATCTAGTGGAGTCCTAGGCCTAACATAACTACAAGAGGGCTGCTCAAGTTGCAACTTATCACTTATTGCAGAACAAGGCAGATTACATTTTTCATGATGTGGTGAACCTGTTATATTACAGTCTATTATGATTTTTTTTATTCATTACTTACATCTACATCTATTTAAGATTCAATGTCCAACTGTCTTATTTCATTATCACTCTCAAATGTTTCCTCAAACAAATCACTGTCCCATTCTCCAAAAATTCTTTCAATTTCACAATCTTTCAACTCCTTCTCACTTTCATCAACAAATAAAATAATAAATCCACTCATTTTTAACTTAAAAAGAACACAAATAACAAATTAAATACAATTTGGTTAGGTTATAAACATATCCCACACAACTACAACGTAAACACAACATCACAGACAATGTCAGCTGATCGGTCGCCAGATAAAACGTAAATATTGAAAGAACGGACAGTCCAAAGAAGATAAAAATACTACCATTGGAAAGCCCAAAGCCTGTAGAATAAGATGCATATGCGATCTATTGGATTTACTGAGAACTAACTCGACACAAATTAGTTATATTGGAGGACGGCGATTCACCGTCGCTTCACAGAATGGCACACTGGGTCGCGACGGCGGATCGCCGTCATTGTAAGCGAATGGGTTAAATAATATTATATAGCCCATTCTATAAATGTTACAGTACATACATACTTACTTTTGACATATACTTATGTACGTATTGTAAATAGTTAGACATATAAATGTACATGTTATAATCCGTCAAATACATCGACATTTTAAATTATTTTCTTTTGTCCTCTGATGATTATTTGTGAATTGCATTAACCGGTGTCATTATTTGTGTAACTTATGGTATAATAATCGATTATCGATCATTTTGCGTATTCTTTGTTCATAGTGGATACGTTATCCGGCGTTGCCGGGCCACCCTATTCCACGGTAATCGGGAGTTTACTGAATATATATATATATATATATATATATATATATATATATATATGTGTGTGTGTGTGTGTATGTGTGTGTGTGTGTGTGTGTGTGTGTGTGTGTGTGTGTGTGTGTGTATTGTCGTAATCGTGAAGGAAATGATTTAAATTGGATTCAGCTCATAACAATTATTTCATTTAAAAAGATGAAACAAATTTAAATTATATTGTTTAAATTATTTTTTAGTTAATTAGATATAACAAGGCTTTTTTGTAATTTTAAGGTTAAAAATAAAAGTTTAGCTCATAACACTAGTAGCCTATAATAAAAATAGTACGACAAATTTTATCAAAATATTTGTTTTCTTAAAAAATTTTAAAAAGTATTTGAAAACAGTAAATTTATATAAAAATGTGGTGTTAAATTTCATTTTAGTACTAGATCCTTTTACTTCTAGATCAATGAATTAATATGATTTTCCCTTTAGAAAATATTAGATTTCTGTTTGTGTGTGAGGTCATGAGTCAATTTGACTCACATGAGTCAATTTATCAGTTTAACTGTTGTAAATGAATCTAAGTAATAGATTGTATTTTGGGAAGTGATATAAAACCCTGGTGTAAAGTTTTAAGAAATGCCAAGGCTAATCTCTGCAGAATAACACACCTGGAATTAATGCTTTCTTGATATATTTATGTAGTTGATATATCTTTCTCTTTTGTGAAATCAGTATTTTTGTACCTTGAATAGACATGACATGGCTTTGAGCCTGGAGTGTACAAGGTAACATTTACAAGAACAAATCATATCTTTATAAGAAGTATAAAAGTCAGAGGAGTTGTATGTATCATTGTTTACGATATTTGGTTTTAATTGTCATTAAGGTTGTTGTGTATGGAGTAGGCTATTTTAAAATTGTGTTTAGTGTAGTGTAGACTAGTAGCTCATGTTAACAATATAAACATTTTTTAATTTACAGTGCTGCAAAAATGGCATTAGTGGGATTAGCAAATACATTGGCAATTGAAGGTGGAAAAAATAATATTTACTGTAATGTGATTGTTCCTACTGCAGGATCAAGGCTAACTGAGGATATTCTTCCTCCAGGTAATGTGAACTAATATCTTATATTTTATTGTCACTTGTTAAACGTGTGAAATGCCAATTAAACCTTACTAGATGCTTCAAGGAGACCATACATATTTTATTGTCACTTGTTAAACGTGTGAAATGCCAATTAAACCTTACTAGATGCATCAAGGAGACCATACATATTTTATTGTCACTTGTTAAACGTGTGAAATGCCAATTAAACCTTACTAGATGCATCAAGGAGACCATACATATTTTATTGTCACTTGTTAAACGTGTGAAATGCCAATTAAACCTTACTAGATGCATCAAGGAGACCATACATATTTTATTGTCACTTGTTAAACGTGTGAAATGCCAATTAAAACTTACTAAATGCATCAAGGAGACCATACATATTTTATTGTCACTTGTTAAACGTGTGAAATGCCAATTAAACCTTACTAGATGCATCAAGGAGACCAATCATATTTTATTGTCACTTGTTAAAGGTATGAAATGCCAATTAAACCTTACTAGATGCATCAAGGAGACCATACATATTTTATTGTCACTTGTTAAACGTGTGAAATGCCAATTAAACCTTACTAGATGCATCAAGGAGACCATACATATTTTATTGTCACTTGTTAAAGGTATGAAATGCCAATTAAACCTTACTAGATGCATCAAGGAGACCAATCATATTTTATTGTCACTTGTTAAAGGTATGAAATGCCAATTAAACCTTACTAGATGCATCAAGGAGACCATACATATTTTATTGTCACTTGTTAAAGGTATGAAATATACGATGACCAACAAACTGTCACTTTACTGCAGCTTATTATGCTGAACCAACTTTTTTTTTTAAACATGCTTAGTTTAATTTCTTCTTGCTCTTCATGTCGAGAGTCAATTTTGGCACAAAATCTTGCTATGTGCAATGACTACTACAATGTCCAGTAACAGTAATTGGAGAGTGACTATTATAATGTGTAGGTAGTGATCTTTTATCAACACTTTTTGCATAAGAATTTTTATTCTTAAATTTTTGATAAATATCCTCTTTCCACTGTCAATGAAGACAGCTTACCACTTTACCACTACAGTCACCAGCTTATCAATGTAAGCTCAATAAGTCTACAAGAGATTGTTTAGAGCTATAGTTTCTTGTTAAATTAAAACTGGAATGGTTGTAACTTTTTCTATTCCTCTAGATATTTGCATCATTTTCATACCATATTGAACAGTTACAGTATGATAACACCTTAAACCAAAACTTAGAAAACATGTTCCTCAACACGACGTCTTTGTTTTAACTGGTACACAGCAGCATTTCACAACTCAGCAGTGACCTGATAAAGTTCTCCAGTAGAGTCAGTATGTGACGAAAGAAGTAGTATTTGTTGCAGGATAGATACAAATAAAGGGTACTTGATTAATACAAATAAATATATACTATGTTTTTCCTCTTCTCATTATAGCTGATCAGTTTACAGTAGAATGGTAAAGGAGCAGCAAAACACAATCACCAAGATTTACTGAGGAAATTTAATATTGAACTTTTCATAATTCGTAGTTGATGACTGTTAAGTCTACTTTGACTTAGTTGCAGTCTTAAGCGATGATTTTAGTAAACATTTTTAGAAAATAAAATAAGTTCTTTATAAATATATTTAGGATTTTAGATTAAGTCCTAATTTGTTGATTTGTAGGAAATTTAAGATTACTTTTGATTTAGTATTTTTATTATTTTTCAAATGTTAATTTAAGATTGTTTAAAATTTTAAGTAGTTTAGGGGGTAAAAGTTTATCATTATTCTACCACCTTACATTTTTTGCCTTGTACAAATGTTGCTTAAAATACATTCTAAACAAACAAAAAAGGGATAAAAAATTTCACAAACCTGTATAAATTACATGAACATGAATTCCGAAACATATTAAACTGTATATACTGAATATCTTTATAAAGCATTGTTATTCTATACTACACTTAGTTACTATGTAGTTATTGTACTAAGTTTAAAAAAAATAATAAATTTGTTAAAACTAACATCAAATGCAGGAAATAGTTATGTAGAATGTGTAACCTACTGTGACTATGCAATTACAGTTAATAAGCAAATGGATACAGCTGCTTGACTTCATGACTGTAAGTTAGGAAATATAACCTTTTGTTTTCTTTTTTATAATCAAATATATTTTAATTAGACACTTTGTTGATATACTTTAATATAGCTTTATAATAATGTGGCATAGCATAGTGCTATAGTTCCTGAAATAATACTTTATAAATTAGCGTTTCAAAAATACGGTGTAGAGATTACTATACCTAATAGTATCCACTATAGTTTTAACCACTATTTATGGTTTGTGATATTTATAATCATCTCTATTTTTTAGAAGTTATTACTGAGCAACATATATAAAAATTAAGAAAATATAAAAGGTGGTGCAGCAACAGTTTTACCATTTAGTAAATCTACATAAGAAAATAATTTAAATACCTCAATAATTCAAGATTCATTTTACTTGACTAGACCTACATTGATATAAAGCTTATCCCAATATTTTTACTTGTTTTTTTTCAATTATTGTTTACAAACTTCAATATATAGTTTTTGAAATTTAATCTTATCAGACATTTTTGAGGAAAAATTTTTATAAATCTAATGCACAATAATAATAGATTATTATGTACATTATTATTATACTACATAGGGTTTACAAAATTATCATAAAAGGATTTTTCAAAAATAGCAAACATGGCCTAGCTGAGGCAGTACTCTAATTATTGTCTAATTAAACAATATATTTTGTTTGTAACATTTTGTTATACCAAGTTTTTTATTTCAATTATGGTTATAAAAACCTAAATTCAAAAGGCTTGATTTTTAAAAATGTTTTTCTTTTCAAATCTTGTTTTCAAAACATCAGTAACGTAAGATCTAGCTTTGTTTTATTTCATAAAACTGAAAATATATTTGAGTAAATTTAGATATATACAGACTATACATTAACTAAGTTGATTACTTAAATAAAATTAGTAATTGGATTTGGTTTAGCTGTCTTATTTCTGGTTTAACTTTGAACAGTGTTTTAGAAGTGTACTTTTGGTTTTAGTCTGATATAAAATAATTTAAACTTGTTCCAGATTTTTTTGCAGAGTTGAGACCTGAACTTATTGCACCTGTAGTTGTCTGGTTGTGTCATGAAGAATGTTCAGATAATGGAAGTATAATAGAGTCAGCTGTGGGTTGGGCTTCAAAATGTAATTACATTTTATTATTTTATTTTTTGGTCTCTCTCTCTCTCTCTCTCTCTCTCTCTCTCTCTCTCTCTCTATATATATATATATATATATATATATATATATATATATATATATATATATATATATATATAGTTATTGTATTACTATTGTAAGTAATTTTATCCACCATTAAGTGTAATGATTTTACCTTGAGTGATGAGGCGCCTTTCGGTCACTTGACCATTGTCGAATCACTGTTAAATTCTTAATATTTTACGTTATCGATTGTTTTTCCGTTGCACTGACTTTATGAAGTTAATATATTACTATTAATATATATAGTAATTAATTATATAAATAGTAATATATTAACTTCATAAAGTCAGTGCAACGGAAAAACAATGGATAACGTAAAATATCAAGAATATATATATATATGAATAGCTATTATCTGGAGTACATACGTTCATTCTGCAGCATAAAATCGCAGTTCCGGTAGAATCAGAATGAACTGATGTACTCCAGATAATAACTATTCATATATGTACATTACAAACTTGAATTTCTAGACTGCTAGGGTTCTGACAGTGCATATTTGTAAAAATAGTAGATTTTAGATATATAACCCTTAAAATAGGTTAAAATAAAATTTGTTGAATTTGTGGTGAGAGGTTGTTTTAATTGATATATATATATAACCCTGACTGATAGCGGTGTATAAGCTATGGTGTCATCAAGACAGTAAATTATGATATACGATGCATTGTGCTTGCATGGAAGGGCTTAACACGTGATATCACGTGATGTAAGATCTTTACCAGATGGCCGATCATGTGATATCGCGCGGTCGTTCCTATCCAAATTCTAAGTGAATTATTGTAGAGGTCACTGCGAAATGCTGCATAGTACTTATATTGGCCGCTAGGAAATTGATTGACCTTGTTGTAGTGGGAATGGCCACCAGCCATTTTGTTTTGTTCTTATCAGCCAGTGCCTAGAGTGGTAGCGTTCGGACAAGGTAATTACGAAATAATTTTGTCTAGTTAATCATTGATTTAGCATTTTGAAGTTAGGTTTTTACTAATTTGAGTGTTAATTTTGTTGCTTTAATTATGAGTGACCAACCAGGACCCTCGAAAAGGTTCAGTGAAATGCCGGATCGTTCAAAAAAACATTTAAAAACTACCGAGATAGAAGAGTTATTACTAGATTCTGACGACGACTTTTCTACAGGAAGTGATGTCGATGATATAAACTACGAATTTATTGATAGTGAAAGTGATTTGGAAACTGATGAAGACGAAGCTTCGCAATTGCAGGTGAGACAAAATAATGACATTATAAATGCTATAAAAACACCAGTTTCCACAAATTGTTGGAGTGTTGACTTTAGTTCTATGAAGGATATTCCCTTTACTCGGACAAATGCACTACTAGTGCCAGCATCCAATAGTCCAAGGGATTATTTTAATTTATTTGTCATTGAAAATTATTTACAAAAAATTGTTGATTACTTAAATGGATACGCTGAAACCCTAAAACATTCATCTAGTCAGGTTCAGTCTCGTATTACACAATGGAAGTCGCTCACCCTGGAAGAACTTAAAATCTTTATTAGGTTACTATTACATACTAGTACAGCAAAAATGAATCGTCTTGTTGATTACTGGAAACTTCACCGTCTATATAAATCAGTTTTTCCTCAATGTATGTCAAAAAATAGATTTCAAATAATTCTGAGATGCCTTCATGTTGTTAAACATAATGACAATCGCATGGATAAATGCAAATTAATAATAGATAATTTTAATAATGTTATGGAGTGTATTTATTACCCCGGTAAAAAATTGTCTCTGGACGAATCAATGGTTGTAATGGCGTGGTCGACTTATTTTCCGTCAGTACATCAAGGGGAAGAGACACAAATATGGAGTTAAGTTGTATGTACTTGCGGAACCAAATGGTACCATCCTAAAAGTGCATGTGTTTGCCAGTACGTTGGATCCAACTGCAGAGAAAGGTCATACCGAAAAAATAGTGGAAAAGTTATTAGAGGAAAAATTGAATGTTGGCCATGTAGTGTTCATGGACAATTTTTATAACAGCTATGGTTTAGCTGCAAAGCTCTTGGAGCAAAATACATATTGCACTGGCACATTGTACAGGAAACGTAATGATAACCCAAATAGTATAGTCACAAAAAAACTATAGAAAGGCGAAAATGTTTCGCAGTGTCGTAACAGTGTTCATATTGGAAAATGGAAGGGCAAGAGAGAGATTAATTATATATCTTCTGAATTTCCTGACAAAATGCAAGAAGTGACCACAAAACATGGTACTGTGGTAACATTACCTGCAGCCATCATAAATTACAACAGAAGTATGTCTGCCGTTGATTTACAAGATCAAATGCTAAGTTACTACCTATGCGAAAGGAAAACTTTACGATGATATATGAATATTTTTATACATACTTTGATGATGAGTCTGATAAACGCCCAGGTACTCTATAACAAATATTCTAGTCAGAAGAGCATGTCACTTTATGATTTCAGGGAACAAATTATTGAATCCTATTTGACAGAAACAACCTCTGACTCACAAACAACACAGAAGGCACGAGGAGACCGAGTCCAACACAAGCTAACTAAAATTGAGAAAGCCAAACCGCGAAGTCTCTGCACCGGCAAAACAATAAATGCAACTTCTAGAAAAGATTGCAGAAATTGCTATAAAAATTAAAAAAAGGGTAATCACCACATCTGAGTGTAAAAACTGTCCAGGTGCTCCACCAATGTTTTGACTGTTTTTTTGAATTGCATGATTGCAATGCTAAGTAGTTATATATTTTGAAACCATTTTGTAAATTTTGAGTGTATAATTCCAATCTAGAGTGAATTTTTCAAATTTTTTCTGATTATAAATGTCTGCTAATTAAAGTAATTACTATTAATACATTTAAATGGCTTTTATTTGTAAACTATGTAACCTATTTGGTTGAATAATACTTCACGCGATATCGCGTGTTTTGGCCATATGGGCAAAAATCCCTTAATTTATGGCCAATCACGGGATATCGCGTGATGGATATAAGAGACCGTAATTCCTAAGTACATAATAATAAACGTTTGTAAATATTATATTTACTTATTCTGAGCACTATATAACCAAATAAAACAATAAAAAAAATTTGGTCACCACATGAAGATTTTAATTTCCAGCTTGGCAATGAACGTGTTAAAAAGATTAATTGTTACTTTAAATAATAATGAAAATGAAAAAGAATAGTTAAAATAAAAAAGAATATTAATTAATCAGAGTGGTTATTGATCGTGTAAAACAAAAATTATTTGCATTGAAAAGAATTGGGGATTACACAGGAATGTAGATAATTTTACTTTTTGGAAATTTTAATAAAGTAAACAAATTCTGATTTTTCAGAAGTCAAATTAATTTGAATGCAAAATCAAAATAATTAATAATTAATTATAATGAGAGTATGCTGGTGATGTCTTCTGGCAGCCGCTCACTGATTTTTCTGAACCATACTATACATATATATTGTGTAAAATGTAGAGTCTTAATTTAATTGAGTAATCTGATTACCTTTAACTTTCCTAATTATCTAAGTACATTCATTCATTAAATAATTTTTTTTTCACAATGATTTTTTAAACCTTTTTTACAGTTAGAATAACACATTAACTGTCGTAGACAGAATATACAGTCTGAAACGTATTAATCAATAATTTGCAAACTTGTTCATTATAAATATTTTTGTATGTTATAAATATTCATTCATGACATACAAAAATTTTGAAATGAAAAGGGCATCTGTAATGATGTCATAGATTGGGCCTAAATACACAGGATGAACACTGTATACATCCTTTATCATCACTTCTATTAAAAAAGTATACCAAACTTTTGAAACAAAAACTCCTCCTGAATAAGTTGTAAAATCACTATCATATGTAAAACAAAAGTACTAAATTATATTTACAACCCTGGTATAATATCTAGAACCTGAGCATAACCAATTGTGTTATCAGCAAATCAATCGGGGTCATCGATGGTATATTTTTGGTCATACTGTAAGTCTTTTATAGCCAGTAAGTGGGGTATATTTTAAACCAGGATCATTTCACACCAGCTCTTAATCACCCTCTTTGTAATAATTTTTTAAATTCTAACAGGAGTAATATTTTTCTCTGAAAATATCAGTGATTCGACAATGGTCAAGCGACCGAAAGGTGCCTCATCACACAAGGTAAAATCATTGCGCTTAATGGTGGATAAAATTACTTACAATAGTAATATATTAACTTCATATATATATATATATATATATATGTGTGTGTGTGTAGAAAATAATTTGTGTATATATTCGCAGATCAGTTAGTTCGGAGTCAGGGTGGACTGCTTAGAACACGCACTACAGATGTGGTCACACCAGAAGCAGTTCAGAATAACTGGAAAGCCGTGACAGACATGACAAATCCATTACATTATGAAAATATTCAAGTGAGTTTAAATTAGAATTATTGTTATAGCTATTCAAATTTATGTTTACTTACTTAACACTTTGAAATATATAAAAATTTGCTCAAATTAACACTCCTGTGGTGTTAAAATGATGATGACCTTTTCGAGACATGTGTCTCTTTATAGAATAGGCTCCTGGTCTTCATGGTCTACTTCAGCATTCTTTTATTGTAATCAATTATACACATAGACTTGGTAATGTCTATTTTTATGAATCGTTAATTTGAGAAGTAGATCCAAATTAATTTGGATTCACTCGTAGTAAGCTCGTAAACAACCATAGTAAATTATCAAAACTAAAATAAGGAATAAAAAAAAATCAATGATGTTCGCCACTCTGATAGTTGGTGCATAGAAATACCATGCAAGCCTTTAATATTAAAACAGGTTAATCAAGTAACAAAACTAAATTAGGGTATTAAAATACATTCTGAGAATTTTGTGTTAACATTAAAGAGAGTTGACTATTAAAGGAGGTTTCCTACATTTACTTTCTTTAAATCTGTAATTGTTCTGAAAACATTTTTCTGTAAATGAGGTGGAAAAATTTTGTTTGTATATGAGAGCGGTGCATATTTACATATATAGGGTATCTGAGAAAGATTGTGATGTCATTAGTTTTTCCTCAAATATTATTTTTGGAAAACAGTATTGTAGTGCTTTGATTTATTGAGAAACTTTGAGATATAATATTGTGTGTAGACGTATGTCTTGTTATGTTAAGTTGAAGTTCAACCCAATTCAGTGTTATGTTAGTAAATTGAATAACAGTTATTATATTTTCAAAACTAAATCCATCCAAACAGGTCATTTTGGCTAAAAATAGCAGTTGTAAAAAGTTTATTATACTATATTTCAAAATAATGCTGTGTTAAAAAAACATTTACTTTATACAGTTTTTGTATGTTTATATATATTGATGTGAAAAAAAAAATGGAGTTAACACAGTGTTTGTGAAGTATTACCCACCAATAATTAAAATTTGTAGAAATGAAATCAGTTTGAGTGTGTTATATTAACTTTATTTGTTACAAATATATTTATGTAATGTCTGTTGATAACTATTAATTTTTGTATATAGGAAAATGACAGATCACAGACAATTTTGCTTTTTTAAAACACTCAGATTCGAAACATTGAGTGTTTTCAAAAAGCAAAATTGTCTGTGATCTGTCATTAGCCTATATAAAAAAATTTATTTGCTACATTATATGATTTTCAGGAAGCATCAGCTTCGTTTATGACTATACTAGAAGGTATGAAAGGCAATGAAAATACTCCAATGATTACTGAAGTGAGTATAAATATTTTGAAATTGAGATTTAAAAATGTGAGATTCACCTTGGAAACTATGTTTTTTTTCATGGAAATCTCTCTTTCACACATACACATATACACACAGCACTTCAATCTTGAGCCCGTACACAATTAATTATGTTGTAGTTATATTTGTTATTTATAGGTCTATATTATTTTACTGGCAGAATATAAACAGTGTTACACATTCACTACAACACTGTTGTATTTGTTGTTTGTTTACTTCAAGGGTGTGAACAGTAAAAGTGGGTCACAGTGGAGGTGTGGGTCAAGGTTGTGGTCGATGTCAATCAAAGACACTGTTACATACGGAGCTCAACATAACAGGAAGGTTGAGATGGAGGTACTTCGCGGTGCCTTGCAAGATGCTTACATCAATGCTTTTTGAGAACAAACTGATTTAATTTTACATGGATGTTCACCTCGTCTAGCAGGCTGCTCCGTTCAAGGTTGTCCCATCCCTTCCACTCCACATCACTCCATGCAAGGGAAATTTAAATTAAATCATTTAAAATAAAATTTGCAGAACATTACAGAACATTCAAAACTAAAAATAAAAAAGCATCAAATGTAGCAGCACACTTAGTTTCATATGAACATTAAATAACAAAAATAACCTAACCATACTTGAAATAAATGATAACGCAATAGAACTAAACTCACTAGAATATTACCACATCTATAAAAACATACACAACAGTTTAATGAATCAACAGACAACATATGCAGACAACGTATTTTTCAAAAGCATCATGCACGCTGCACAAGAAGAAACATATATGACGTGAACGACGTCAAAGATTTGGTTTTAATTACTTAATAACATTTAATAATGTAATATGTAATTTTTTGTTCCTAAATATTCCTGAATATTTGTATCAGCATAGTAAATATTTAGCTAATTATTAAACCTTCTAATTTAAAATTTAAATGTCTAATTTTAAAAGATTCAAAAAAGATTAATAGATTAAAAAAATTAATACTTCACTCAAATTTTAAAAAAACTGTTTTTATTTATTTGAAAAACCTATTCATTAGTAGAATAGACTAGTGGTAGATACTAAATTAATGACATTATAGTTCATAACAATTGTACTGATGTAATTTTTTTTTGTTTAGCCTGAGCCTGAAAATACTTTTCCTTATACTACAAAGGACAGCATCATATACGCTTTAGGAGGTAACATATTTTGTTTATTATATATTTTCTCTTTGTACATTATCTGTTGCTTTATTATATAGAGCAATGAAGATTTGTTTGTCTAATATAAAGGTTGACAGCTTTATTAAAAATGCAGGTAAGAGAATTCAAATATTGGCAATGAATACTATACAATTAAGTAGTTCAAACATAGGAAATAACTCAAAAATTATATTCTAGAATTTATTGCTAAGTATACTGAAAAAAAAACAAAATAAAATACCTACTTGTTTATCAAAATTTGCAAGTTTCTGATTAATTATACCACTTGCCATATCACATGTTTTAACCAAAACAAAATTATCATTCTTTACTAAAAGGAACTAAAAAGAACATTATCAGTTTTTTTATTACATAGACTTTGATTGCTCACACTATAATTGTGTATCCTTTGTTTTACACTAAATACATTATTTAGTTTATGTAAATTGGAGGGCTGTAATTTATTGATAAATGGATAATCAACACTCTTTGAAGTCCTAGGAATTCTCTTAAGCAATACTGTGAAGATGTAGGACTCTCATGTTGAAAAACAATAGGGATTTAGAGAAAACAAATACAGTCAACTCCCGATTATCCGGGATCGCATCAACCGGGTTGCGGATCAACCGGGATCGTCAGCTCCACTTGAAGCAGTGGGGCGGGAGGAGTCAAATGTGAACACGGCGGACGGATGCAAGCGCGGGCGGTCGTTGGGGCGTACAGTAACCTTTACGGAATAATTTATAGACTGTCAACTCGCCCGCAGTCGCCAACCCGTGTCCTAAATCCTTCCTACCTGTTTCCGCACGACGCGCACTCGCGGTCAGAGTTTCGGTCAGCATGTCTGAGTTTACGTTATATTTCTTGTTGTCCTTTTACAAATTCACGCGGTTCTATGATGCGCGAATCCCTAATTACGCGTTATCTCCAACGTCCAATCAGATTATAGCACATCGAAGCATCGAACGTGATGCATGGAGGTGCGATAACCCGAGCGCGAGCGGCCGTTTTTCGGTGAATAAATCCGAACGCCGAATTCGCGGAATTACGCGATCGCTCGAGCCGAACGTAAACACTACCCTTCCTCAGTGGTCAGTCTATGCGTTGCTTCTGATCAAAACGAACTGTACAGTAGTGACGGTACAACAGGAGGCGGTACTATTTATCAGCTGTTTTTACAGTCATTGGGTAGAAGTAGGGCTGTGGATATTATGGTATTTGTTTTAACCGTGATTTCGCATTATCCGTGACGGCCCTGCCGGTAATTATCCCGGATAATCGGGAGTTGACTGTATAGTGAAACTTCCAGTTATAGTTATATCTCCTTAGATGAAAATTTCATCTAAAAATACTGTTAATAGATAGTTACAATTATTGGGACCTGTATTTTTTTCCTTCAAATGAAGAAGTGTATAGAACAGTCAGTTTCCTCTAATAAAGTTACTTTTTGAACATTTTGTTTTATTATGTTATGATGTTTAATTTTTCATGTATAGTTTTGTATTATATATTAATTTGGTTTAGCTTTCAATGTCCTTTTCAAGAGTGTAACAATGCAAGAAAAATAACACGCAACAATACTCTTAGACTAAAATTAATTTAAAATAGTATTTTTTTATTTTAAGCATAATGAATTTATTATTGTATTCTTTTCATTTAGGAAAATGCTATTGACACCATTTTGTGTTACAGTAGAGTCTCAAAATTCCGAATCCCGATATTTTGAGCTTCAGTTAAATTTGAACCCATTTCTATTTAAGCCTATTTTATCTGTTTGATGGAAAATAATTATTTGGGCTTCAAAGAAATGTTTATACCCATACAGTATTCAAAGGAAATGAATCGCGCTTCCAAGATATGTTTATATCATTCCAAGATATGTTTATGATATATCAATATGGGATGGAAAGGAAATGATTTAGGAGTCCAAGAAATGTTCTTATAAAGTTCTATAAACTTGTTTAGTTCATTTTTAGTTATAGTATTAGGGTTCATTAAAATTCCTATTTTTTTAATGACAGGAACGTATTTCCGTGTAATCCGAGTTTTCAGTGATTCGAGGGGTCTTGTTCCCATGTACCTCGAATTATCGAGACTGTACTGTATCTCCAACATAAAAAAAACAGAATTATAGATTTTGGTTGAATAGTTTTTTTATAAAGATTATTTTCTGAAACGCTTGC